>CAUHTR010006787.1:0-12057 GCA_959609185.1 Schmidtea polychroa | reverse complement strand
TATTCAAATTAGTAAAACTGAAATTAATTTTTTACTGATATTCGATCAAATTATACCTTTACAGATGAAAACAAATTATACGTGTCACTAATTACTAAATAACAATTTGTTTAAATATTCTTTTGTATTTTTTGCAAAAAATTATATATCTTAAAATTTATCAATGAATTTTGAAGGTATTCAAGATATATTTTTGCATTTTTTTCACATTTGAGTTATAATTTAATTAGATGCTTATCAAGAATTAAGAGAAATTCGTGAAAAGGGAGGCAGGGAAAGTGAAAGAGTTATAGAACTGTGGAATGCATGTGTTCGAGACCTATCCTATAAATTGGGCGACGAAAGTATTTTATTTCATTTTTATATGACCATTAACAAATCATTTAGTTTGGATTATATATGAACAAGTTTTTATTTCAGCTTTAGATACTGCTGAAACAGTTATCGCCGTTGTTGGTATTTTATTTATTTAATTTATACGTTTGAATTTTCTAATTGAATTTAAAATTTTTGAAAGTTACAACTAATAAGATTCTGGGCATCATGAAAACTTATTAAATATCTATTTGTTCTTGCTAAATTAGAATGTAATTCAAATTTTGGTATTATTAATCACTTTAGTTATTAGAGAATATTATATTATTTAAATTTCTAATTGTTTATAAATACGAGTTGAGAGTGTTCCAAAGATAAATTTGTACATTTATTAAATCATACTTTAAAATTCTGAAAATTCATTTTGTTGGATATAATCAATTTAGTTTTATTTCAATTTTATTTCACAATTCGTGTGATGATTTTTATATAATTTTGGCACCATTTGAGCAAATATAACGGATATATGAATTCATCTCTACGATTTAAGTTTTTCTCAACCAAGAAGTTTAATCAAATGCTTGTTTAATTGTTACCTTTTCCACTAGTGCATTCTCTTCTGGTTTGTTATTTTAATCAGATTCATTATTAATATCCATATTTACTTTTCTAATGATATTTCCAATTTTTCCACTCGTTAATGGTTACATAATATTCAATTTTATTATCCATCTCAACAAAATCACATCATGTTTATAATAGGTTCTTCTATGATTCTTCTTGATTCCAAATTACAATTCTTTTTTTTTGATTTAAGATCACAACAAGGGGTCATTTTAACCTATGTTGCTAATGTTAATCAATAAAGTCAACCTATCTATGAATATTTTGTATATTTTTAAAATTATAAGAGTCTTGGAAGTGAAAAATAATTTCTTCTACATTAAAAACATCAGAGGAGTTGTAGGTAGCGGTTAAAAAATGTTAAGAGAATAGTTTTCATTCACTATTCGGCATTCAATTGAGTATATTATTTGTTTAATCATCATGATACGCTGAACTTTTGTCGGAAATAAATAATAAAATATTCATTCAAATTATGCTTACCAATATTGTTTCTTTTGGTTAAAATTACAGACTTTTCCTACTTTACCGGATGTTACTGATTAAAATTTTGAATTCCGTGTGACACTCGAAACTTAATTTTTTATGTCATGCATAAGGATTCATAATGTATCTTAAAATTATTTTTATATTTGATTTCCGAGTAACTGTTGAACCCAGTGAAACTCAGAAAATTTTTTTATCTTCTAATCTGCTTATGTACCTCATAATCTTTTCTATCTATTAGAATTTTTAATTTTCTCAAATTAATTTAAGTAATAACTTTGTAGGAATGTTTCAATGCGTTAGAAGTGAAATTTAAAGGTTCTTCTAGAGTAAAACGTTTGTATGCAATGTTATTAGAATATCAAGAGTGCTATGATGACGCAAAACGAGTGTATGAAAATCTTCTTAAAGAAGATCCGACAAATGTATTAACAATTAAAAGATTCATTGCTATGTTGAAAGCTCAAAGTAGACCAATAGAAGCCATTAGAGAATTAAATAAATATCTCGAAAATTTTATGAGTGACTACGAAGCTTGGGGAGAATTGTGTAATTTGTATTTAATTGAATGTGATTATAAAAAAGCAGCATTTTGTATGGAAGAATTAATTTTATCCAATCCTCATAATCACCTCTATCATCAGATTTATGCAGAGGTAATAATCTGATATATTTAGATATCATTATTAAACAAGTTAGATTAAATATACAGAAGGTGGCATTGAAAATCTAGAAATAGCCAGATCTTATTTCGCAGAAGCATGTAAATTGAATGAAAAAAATATGAGAGCCCTTTTCGGATTACAATTTGTAAAAATTATTGCTCTTTAGTTGTTGATTGAAACAGTATTTATTAGACCTCTTTAAATCTTGCTCAAAACAGTAAAGTGTCGAAAGAATTGAAGAAAGAGTGCCAGAAATCAGTTGTTTGGGCAACTGAAACCATCGACAAGTTGTATGAAGTAAGTTTATATTTTATTACTCAATATTCGGTTATTTTGACTCCTTGTGTTCTTTGATAATAAATAAACACCAAACATATATAGAAATATTACAAATTTGTACAATTGAATCGTTTCAATAAAAGTCTGATATTATTCATATCTGCTTTCTGTGATTCTTCAAATTAATTCTTTTCTCTTTAAAGTTCTTTCAATTATGAAATTTTTCTTGCTGCAATTAATTCCCTTTGTTCGATTATCAATTGCTTCCTTGTTTCCTACCCTAGACAAAAGCTGATTATTGATATTGTTTCTTTTATGTACTTGTATTATATTTTCAATATAAACCAGAAACAAAATATATTATGCACATGGCCACCAATGGTTGGGATAGACAAAATCGCCAACAGTTCACAATCGATATATGGAAACTGGCACTCTATAACGTATGGAGAATGAATTTTTGAATTTTATTTTTTCTGATTTACTTAGAATGAATTGAATATATTGTGTAAATGTAAATATATGTTTTTATTAAATCCTCTTTCTCCACTGAGTTTCTACAATAACAGAATTCGACTCAATGTTGGCAACTCTAGCCAGCTATGATTAAAGACAAAGCATTCCTCAGCATTGTCTGTCATCGCTAACGATCAGCAAAACATTATAGTCAAGCAAAGCTATCGAGTTAGAGTTGGTAAAAAGAATATAACGACCCCAAATTTCATTAAAAGGAGAAATCGCTTTAGTACGAATTTCTGGGGTGAATTTGAACAGCAGTTTTTAAATGGATTTGAAGAAATTGAAATATATGACCGCTCATCAAAGTGAAATGTGGAAAAAGCCGTCGCCATTTATCCAGAAATTATTCGCACCGTGGCTAGGTATACGACGGTTATGTTCCTAACACCAGTCAATATGGGATTGTTATTTTCAGCCTTGAAAACAATTAAAATGTATTTAAGGAGATTTAATATATTTTTATACTACTTTTCTCTGTAGTATTTCTACAAACACTACAAACACTTTGTTCCATTTGAAGATATGACTCAACTTTGAATTCGTTGTTCCACGCCGGAGACTAGAGTCTCTTTTGACCTACTAATTGACAATACATTCAGCTACCTTCTAACCATTATTTCCATGAAAACAAGATGGTCCTCATTAAATCTTTCTGTCGATATGGGCACCTCCAATATGTTATAAGGATGGGTTGCTTTGATATGCATATCAGAATTTTTCAATTACAGAGGGGGTAACCAATTCGTATCTTGTCTATTCGACTCATTAACTGAGAAATTATTTATCAAACATATTCGTACCAAGGTCTACCACCAAAATCCAGTGGTATGATTGAACGCTTTCACCAAACCTTAAAGACATCTTTAAGAATCCTGTTAGGAAATTCAAGTAGACCAAAGTCCGTCGAGCATTTGTAATCGATACTAGGCAAAGACATTACCAAGCATCAGAACACAGATAATTAGTGGCAGAAGGAAACGCTGGGTTGATGGAAATGGTAATGGAGTAAAATGAAAATTAATAAAAATCAAATTAGAACCAATACAATACAGATGATTAGTTGTAAAAGGGAGTACTTGGTTTACAGAATCTGCAATGAAGTGACATAAGATGAAAAAACAATAATAATAAATATCAATAATAATCAAATAGAAATTGATAATATAAAGAATGAGGAACAGATGGTTTCAATAAGCGCGTTGACAGTTGTGAGCATGCCTTCCTGAAGTCCCGTAAACTAACTAAGTCCGTCCTTGATTCTAGCTTGACTAGAACATCTTCATGTCCACCGACGTGATGTTATTTGTAATATTCTCTACTTCAGCCCTCTCGATCTTATACAGCAATCAATACTGAGTAAAATATATGGATCAAAATTCAAGTCTTAAAATTAAACATCTTACCTAAGGTGACCAGATTTTTAGATGGGCAAAGCGGGACAACTTTGAAGGAGGGGGTATCAACAAAAATTTTCATATAGAATAAAAATAATATGGTAATATTTTTTGATTTTTAACATAAGTACAATTTATAAATATAAAAAATTGTATAATATTTTATTACTTGACATATTTTTTTATTCATTTTGACGCGGGATAAATCGTGAAAAATCGGGACTGTTCCGCCAAAAGCGGGACGTCTGGTCACCCTTAATCTTTCAAAATTGCCTAAAATAAATTTCAAGAAATAAAATTTAATAAATTGATGAGTCAATTTATTGATGTACACACTAACCGCCACTATAGAAAATGTATCTCAGTGGTGTTTGGTGTATGTGCAGTTCTTGAGTAAGAACATAATTCACCATATTTGTTGCAAATGTTGTTCTCTTCCAAATCATAATAAGTTTTAATTTATGACCTTACCATTCTTTTCCATATTGTGCTTTTCAATATTACCGTCATCTGTTACAACTTCAATAAGACCCCACCAATAATCAATTCATTGATCTCCGCAGTTTGTGTTTCATAATTACCATTTTTTATACCTTTTAAAATGCTTTCAGTTGATTTATTGCTAAAGATACATGTTTAATTCAATCCAGTCCTATAATTTTTCTTCCACTGAATGTAACATTGTGTAAGACGCAATATAAACTTTAAAAATTTTTAAACCGTATCAATAAGAGTAGAATTTTTTGTCAATTATTCAGTATGGATCTTATGCGTATAAAAAATAATTTATTGTAGGTTCATATAGTGGGGATACGACTAACACAGATTATATTGGATTATTATATTTATTGAAATGTGCAAAGTGTCATTAATTGATAATACAAATAGATAAGATCTTCAGTTACTCGCTTTTTTGTTGATCTTAATTTTTTTTAAATATTTATATGAATTATTTATTTAATTATTATTAATATCTATACATTAATTTAATTTTGTTAAGTTGCAATTATAATTTTGCAACTAAAAATCTAACTCCGCATGTTCTTGATCAGAACTCAACATAAAATCTTTATTATAAATTACAAATTTTCGTCGATACAAAATGATACGTTGCTTTTTCTATCTTTTTATATTTATATAGATATTTTTTAATAAAAATTTATATTTTCATAATTTGCTATTTGGCCACAATTTACATAATTTAATCAAGTGTATCGCCCCAAGCAATGAAGCGAATATGATTAAATCAAATAGAAACCTCTTCTGTTTTCAAATTATCTAACTTTTTGCTTTTCCTTCAGTCCTTTTTTCTTCAATCGATTGGCAACTTGTTTTAATTTAAATTTGCTTTATATAGAACTTTCTCAATTATTGATCCACAAGGAGACGAAAAATTTTTACTTTAACTGAAACTAACTTTTTCATCTTTCTTTCTTGATAGTTTTTTTAATTTTGATACAGTTTGTATATGACTTTGAGTGCTATGATGACCTGACATCTTTAATACATGCATGTGGGACCAATGATCAATAGCTACCGTGTAAAATACTTATAAATCGTGTTGCCGAATAATGATAACTAAATTTATTCTTATCGCAGTGGATGTGCATTTAACGCTTAATGTGTTAATTAATTTGTATTTTCTAAATAATCTGTTTCGGAACCCCTATCGATTTTATATTAATATATTCGTATTCATCTCATCATTTATTTACTCTGAAAAATATCAATTTTTAATTAGTTTCAATTTTATTTTTGTGTTTTGCGTTAAATTTTATATATGAATTACTTTGCACATAATTATGCGTATATTAATTTTAAATAATTCAAGATTTTCTAAAATTAGACCAGTTGCTTTAAGATCTATATTTTTAATACCGCCCACATTAAATTTAATACGTCAATACTTTATCGAGAACGCTCTTTGGTTAATGTATTGTTCTAACTGCGTGAAGTTTGCGACGTTACATGAAAAATCGTCTTGTAGAAAGACTTTTCTAGCACTCTGATAGATCCAAAAAGAACTGTATATGTATGTAAACAGTGTAATGTGGTGTTTTGTGGTTTGAACCATTTAACGTTTTAAAAAATTATAATTAATAATTGTTTGAAATATTTCTGTTTTTTATTACATAAATTTATTTTCTAACATGGCAGTAAGTATTTTAAAAAACATTAGTTAAAATTCAAATTCCAAAATAATTTATTTGGCCAATATTCATTAAATTCTATAATATCCAATGTTCCACTGGAGAAATTTTTGTTGTCTATGCCCCTAATTTCAAAAGTGAAATATTAAAATATATATCATGTTAAGAAAAGTAAAAAAAATATGCATAACAAATTTTTGTCACTGCTTTTATTGAGTGATAAAAAACATTTCTGTAAGTCAATCAGGTTTTGTTATCGCTCTGATCCACATGGTTTTCTCTGATTTCTTAATTTCTTCAATTTTATTTTTCGTTTTAAAAATGAATTTATTTATTATTTAGTCAGTTACTGTTGATATTGATTCGGTTACAGAGGTTGGTTCAAAATTGACAAGTTTAATAGACAGATTGGAAATTACTTCCGGGAACAGTGATTAATGCTTATTAGCTATGCTAGTCTCATCAAGTTTTGTGTCCTCGTATAATTTAATTACTTCACTGTTTAATGAATGTTGCACATTTTTTCGATATGAAATACTTTATTATTTTCACTTTTGAATTTATGTTAGCATTTTTTCTTGGAACTTAAAGTTCACTAAAATTATTTGGATTTTATAAATATTGAAATTAACTTGTGTTTGGAGTTTATTTTGTTTTAATTAGCTTTAAATTGTTCAAAAAAATATTTCTACATATCAATAAAAAATAAAATTTTAATTATAATACATTTCGGGCTCTGTTACACATTCTGATTAATGTCTAAACACGAAATTAGCGTTATAGGCATAAACTACAAATATTTCCTTATTATGTATACTTATTAATTTTCTATTCATTTCAAAGATTTCTCTTTATCTTCAGTTTCTATCAAATAATACGCCTTCTCTTTTTTTACTTTAAACTTTATTATCTACTCCTTTATTAATTTTTGTTTTATGATTCTTGTAACATTATCTGCTAAATCAATTAACCTTTCATCGTTATTTTTATTTTCGTTAACATAATGAACTACTAGGTTTCCCTCACTCATTTGAGTTCAATCATTTTAAATATGATGAATATCTACATTCAAATACAACATCATTCATATTCTGAAACATTTATAACTCATTTTGATTGTTTTATTTTTAGTATATATATATATATTTTATCCATTTGTTTATCGACTTCAATGTTACTTGTATTATGGAGTGTTATTTTAGGTAAATTGTTTAGCCCAGCCAAGTATCTAGTAAAATCTGTCTTGAGAGAGCCTGTGGTATATACATGTGTGTAAGGATGAGAAGCAAAAAATTTGTTAACTATTTCACGACGTGTTTTTATTTTAAGTGACGGTATCATAACATTTTCCACCGATGCAGATGGCAACACTAAAAAAACACTAAAACTACATTAAAAAAACTAAATGGTTCGCAAATTTAACCCAATTAAAACCATATAAATCCTGACATAATCGCAAAATAGTTACATGTTAAAGAAAATTAAATATGCATCATAAAAATAAGTTCGTTTCTTTAAATTATTTTTTAAGATCAAATAACTGCTGGTATCGAGTTAGGGTTTTTAACTTACTGAAATAGTTTTCCTATGTTTATTGATTTTATGAAGTTAATTAAACTAGTTAGATCAAGGAACAACATTTGTAAGAAATAATTATAGATTGTCTCAATACAGCAATTTGAACCAAGGTATCGTACTGTAAGTTGTTTAAGGTATTTGCGCTTAGGGGTAACTCATTTTAATGTTCTAAAGTTGCTTATAGATTTAGCATAATTCTTTCCTAAACGTCTTCATGATTATGTTTCTTTGTACCATCTGTGTAAGCATGGCAACAGTCATGTTGGTAATGTACATTGGCTGAATATCAATAAGCAGTTGAGCTCCACTACTAGAACTACTCATTTCAATTTATGTTTTAAGACTGCCGATAGAAGCCTCTATGTCATTTCATTATCTATCCTTTTCTTAGATTTCTCCTTGTTCATTTAATTATGGTCCTCATTACTTGATGCCATTCAATTTTACAGAAAGTTTGCAGAGGGATCCATACTTATTTCCCCTTTTTGAAATTTTGTTCTAGATTTTCTACAATAATTAATGTTAAATTCAAAGATTTCTATAGGGATCTGTCCTTATTTCTCATTTTGACCTATGCGGAACCTAAATACTAAATTACCCTAGACAGTCTTAATGCTTTGAGGGAATTGCTAACCTACGCCTTCGAATCCCCCACACTCGTAGCACGGCCATTCTGGGTGGATTTCCTCTGCTGAGTCGACCTATGTGACCAAAACCAATTTTCTACCAGACGGTATATCTGGCTGTACTGTCCGGGTCTCGGGTGAGCACACTCGTCTTTGCTGGCTCCATCCGGATTCCAAACCGTTCTATCTAGGCTTCGAATAGACCTCGTTGGGCTACCCTATTCACACTGTTTAGGTACATCTACCTGCGAACCAGATGGTGGCCTTTGTTAGGATAACCCTCAAAGTCTCGAGGAACTTCACTTTTAACTTCGTTCTCTTGATTAGGAGGCTAGCGATCTGGTCTAAATAACTTTCATAAATTTGGACTGTCCCTAAACGATGATTAAGTTTCATAGAAATGAGAAAAAATTAAATAAATAATCATTCGTAGTTTTTTATATTTTTAATTATTTTTTTAATTTATTTTCCTAGTTCGCAGATTTTTCGAATGCGTTGTTTCTCTCTTAACTATGTTGGTGATTCCAACTTCTTGTGTTTAACATTTTTAATATACGTGTTTCATTTATCCTCAATGTGTTGTGTGCATGATGTTGTTTAAATGAGTCGGAAATTCAACATAGAAACTGCATCAAGTCGAATTAAAATCTATGATTATACATCAAATGATACAAAGTAAAGCACACAACACATCGAGGATAAAAAAACACGTATAATAATAATCATAAACGCAAGACGTTACAATTATAAACATAGTTAAGAGGGAAACAACGCATTCGAAAAACATGTCAACTCAAAAAAAAGAGAATAAATAAAAAAACGAATTAATAAAATCAAGAATAAAAAATGATAATTGGTCGTGTTTACATATGAAGGACAATAATGTAATTAATGGCTCATAATGAGGAGCTATGACAAAAATGCAGAAATTAAGAGAGAAAATATTTAAAATAATTATATACGATTACGGTAAAACATCAATAAAAATCAGTAAAATAACGAAATAACAAGAAAATAGTATTATTATATAATTTGATTGTTTTAAAAATATATAAAATGAACAATAACAAATAATGCATAGAGTACCGAATCACACTTGAACTGAAAATAAAAAAATAATAATTGAATTTAAAATAATCTACATAAGCCTGTCAACATTTGAGAATGTGTATGGTGCCCACCCAAAGTTTTTTCTCAATTATCTACACCCTGACATCACAAAGCGATAGAGAATGCATTGGCTTGCATAAACAATTTGTATAAATATTGACCAAAATTACATTATTTCAACTTTTTAAGCTCTTACACATTTTAAATCTCAGTTTTTTGTATTATACAAATTATGTTTTAGTCATGTTCATCAGTAAGTTCTATTTGTGTTGAACTTAATTTCTATTTTAATACATTTTTCAGTTAATTTTTTTATATGATTTTCATAAATTTCTTCTTATGGAGATAGTCTTAAACTATGAGTGGAGGTCTTAAGTGATGAACTTGTGGCATGGAAGGCGTTGGATTCTTACAAGAGTCATCTCTGAATTCTCGGAAAGTTGATTATTGGTCCGAAGAACGACCCGTGCCAAGAAAGAGACAAAAATCAGAATAATTTTTCAATGCAATATACCCAGCGTTAAGGTACATTAATGACTATATCGGGACAGCTGAGGTTCTTGTGTGTGATTATATTTATGCTTGAGAAAGTATTGTTGGGCTGAAACCGAGAACTGAGAGTTTGTTTTAATCGATCAAAAATACCTAACACAAAAACCGCAAAGTTGAAAAAATTTATGATCAAGGTTTAATATAAAATAAATAAAATAAGTCACATCACACATTAAGAATCAATAAACCCGGTATAATAGAATAAAGAGATAAATAAATTTAACAGAAAAATTCAACACTTAAAAAATTTTCGATAGAAAAATAATAAAATGTAAAATAGAATTATTTGAAAATCATTTAAACGATATAAAAATTAAATCGTCAAAATAGTAAAATTAGTTAGCATTAGGTAAATTGTAAAGTTTATAGAATTAAATGGTTAGAATTATATAACTTATTAAATTTAAAGAATAAAAGTGTTTAAATTAATAAGAATTAAAATAACTCGAATTATTTAAATTATAAAATTTATAAAATTAAATCATTAAAAGTAATAAAAAATTAAATAATTAATTAATTAAATTAATGAAATTAAAAATAAATAAATAATTGCACACATTCATGCATGTATGCAAAATTAATTCAAAATTTCTCGCACTCTGATTGGATAGAGTGGCAGAGAATGCATGAATGCGCATTCAAAATCAGTATAAATACTGATTACAAATTCATTTGAAAAACTTTTTTTCAACATCACAACTTAATTTGCAGACAGTAAAGCTCTCAGTTTTCGATTTTATGCCAACGTGGATTTGGTAATTTATTTTTTATTGTTATTGTAATTTTTACGAAATGATTTAATTTAATAAATTTTACATGCAATTAATTTTTTAGTTAAATTTTCTTTTGTTGTCCTTTTTAATTGTTTAATTTCATTTAGTTTCAAGTTTTAAATAATAATTTTTATTGGGTTCAATTGTTATACTTATTGATTATGAACGATAGTACCGTGGAATTGAGATCCAGCATATCATGGTTTGCGGTACCTTCTAGATGCTCAGACTGGTGGGTATGCTGGCTTTTCAATCGCGCAGCTGATTTCGGGCCGAAATGTGGAGGCTTCTCCACGGGTCCGTCGCTGGAAGTACTTTGGTCAAACATAGGTTAGGACTAAGAATACAGGCAGATCCCTGCTCAAATTTTTTGAAGAACAATTTAAATATTATGGGAAGTGTGGATTAACTTGGAAATAAGGGCCGATCCCTGCTCAAATTTTTTGCGAGATAGATTAAATATTCATAAATATCAAGAAAAATACCTAGCAACCTTTATTAATAGAAAAATAAGGGCGCATCCCTGCACAAAATTTTGAAAGGAAACAATAGAAAACATCTAGAAATGAGGACCATAGCCGAATAAGATAGAAAAGTAGAAATAGAAAATGATCGATGACGTAAGACCTTCTATCGTCCGTCTAGAACCCGAAGAGAAAATACAATGGGGAGTAGTTTTAGCAATAGAGCTCACCTGCTCATTGTTTTTTCGTCTTTGTGTACAGTACCAACATGGTCGTCGCAATGGGTACACAAATGGTTTAAAGTACAATAGTGGTTAGGAAAGAGTCGAGTGAATACCTATGATTACCCATAACGTATTTAAAATTTAAAATGACACACCCCTAAGTAACCAACAGTATAATAAAAGCGAACACCCTTTAAAAGTATTCCAAATTTTATTTATTTACAACAAAATTATTTTTTAAAAAATACAAACTAACTAATGTATCTTCTTTAAATTCCTAAATGTTTCCATATTTTCA
>CAUHTR010006784.1:0-14825 GCA_959609185.1 Schmidtea polychroa | reverse complement strand
AAATTAAAATTAACTTTATCCAGATAATTATTTGTTTCACTTAATAAAATTAATTATCACTTAAGCATGAATTTCAAATTTTTGTGATTGCTAAAAGAATTGTACTTAGAGAAAGTACAAAATTTTAAATATCACATATCAATATCGATACAAATTAATCTATATAATACTTGGAAAAATAAACTTCTTGTAAAATTTAATTGTATTTGCTAATATAATTATCTAACTTTAATTTATAAATATTTATAAAACATTAGAGGCTAAAGACCAAATGTGAAGAAGCTCAAATTATATTGCGTGATTCAATGCAATGTGTTAGTTATTACGCAATATACATTACTATTTAAGAGTGATCACTCTGTGTTAATAAATAATAAATATTTAGATGGAGCCGATTGTTGTAAATGGCGACCACGCCGAAAATGTACACATAATGACGACTCGAGGAGAAGGGAAACCGTCTGCAAGAGACGCACTACCTAAACGTGCGCAAGAACTCTTGGATATGGAAATTAGAAGATACGACGTCAGATGTATCAAGGAAGCTGAAAAATGGATACAGGCAATTGATGATTGGATTGCTAGGAATGATTTGAAGAGGAAAGAAGCATTTGATTTTCTCCTTTGTGATGAAGTGTCTACGCTGTTGAAAAATTTCAAAACAGATAAAGCAGCTAAAGAATGGTTTTCCGAAACATTTACAATTAAATTGACTATTATAGACAAGATTAAAGAACTTGCTGCAATTAGAAAAGAGGAAAATGAGAGATATGCAACCTTCGAAATCATGGTATTAAAATTAGTGAGTGAAGTTATGAATTCAGGAATGAGGGTAGAGGAGATTGCCAATGAAATTATAACTGGACGCGTCAGAGACAGAAGATTAAAAGATGCGCTAACAATGAAACCAACGACGACAGCAGAAGAACGAAATCAACTAGCCAAAATTTACGAAAAAGTGGAATCAAAAGAAAAAAAGGAAGAAATTATGGTAATAAAGAAGAGTAGATACGTGGAAGCAACAAATAGAAGGAATTCAGAAATGTTTACAAGAGAAACAAATGGAAGTAACACCAATGTATTAAGAAGCCAAGGAAATTACAGAAGAGAGAATTTACCAGATAATTCGTATAACAGAAATAACGAAATGAATCATACAGTTGAACGGAATGTGCAGAGAAGGACACCAATGGTTTCGCTTAAACACATCGCCAAGAGATTATACAATCGATCTAGAGGCCTTCCTGGTCCAAGAAACGGCGAATTACAGTCAGGCCAATGTTTTTGTTGTGGAGAATATGGCATATAGAAGATATGAATGCCCACTAAAAGTTAGATGTTTGATATGTGGTAAGAGAGGGCACAATTTCCGTGATTGTTATTTATAAAGAAAGAAGAACAATAGAACTATGAGAACAAGAAATTGATAGCTTGTGTGCATGACAAAGAAAACGGAAGAAATTACTCGGATTATGCAGAAATAAGAGAATCAATTAATGATTATGCAATTCATCATATGGAAACTGAAAAAAACACGAGGAATTCTATTGCATACATTTCGTCAATTGGGTTGTAAAGGAAGAAAATCGGAATGACAGAACAGAAGGAATGAGGTATGTAACATCAGATGGAAGAAAATGGAGCAAGATGATGATAAATGATGTTGAGATTGAGATGTTGTGGGATTCTGGAGCTTCAATTACAGTGATGAATGAGGAAACATGGAATAAAATTAGCAGTTCACTGTTAAGCACCAGTGAAATCAAAATATGTGGAGTTTTTCCAGGAACTCCAAAACGACACGGATGTACAGAAGCAGATTTTTATTGGCAGAATAAGATGACGACTATCAAAATAATTGTTATTAAAAATATATTTCCAGGTTTTATTGGTGGAATAGATACTTTGAAAGCATTTGGAGTGCAGTTGATGGAAATTAACAATATCGAATCCGAGACAAAGATTAGCAATTATACTGATGACGAGAGAAGACAAAAAGCAAAAAAAGGATTTGGGAAGAAATAAATTGCCAACAATTTACAAATTATTAAATGACTTTGGGTCAATATTTATGGCAGCCAGATTTGATTTAGAATTCACAAGAATCATGGAGCACGAAATTAATACATCTGGGAATCCAACAATGCAATTTCCAAGACGGCAAACGATGCATCTAGAACAGAAAATTGACGATATGATAAAAGAGTTAATAAAAGCTGGAGTTATAAAACGCTGTGAAAGTCCATGGAGCTCCCAATTGGTTGTAGTAGGAAATAATGACAGCTCAATAAGAATGTGCGTATATTATCGAGAGTTGAATAAGATTACAGAAAGAGAATCTTTCCCTATGCCCAACATATCCTAATTACTCGATAACCTATAAGGATCTAAATTCTTTTCTTCTTTAGATCTTGGACAATCAGGTCGCATTTGCAGAAGAAGCACAAGACAAAACGGCTTTTAGTTCTAAAGAAGGTTAATTTGATTTCAATCAACTTCCCTGCGGATTATCAACGGCTCCAGCAATGTTTCAGCGATTAATGCACACGATGTTAGAGTTTTAAAAATAATAAAAAAAACAGGACTTAGAATAAATCCGGAGAAGTGCGAAATTTACAAAAACCAAAGTAAAATTCCTTGGAATACAGACACATTCAGAGAAGATCAAGTCAATTACAGAAGCGACGAAACCACAGTGTGCTTAACAACTTCGATCATTTCTGGGTTTGGCAAATTACTATAGACGGTTTGTCAAAGATTATGCTAAAATAGCAGCACCCCTACATGCAGCAGCGTCAAGTTGTGATAAAACAATCGAATGGTCAGAAAATTGTGAAAACAGTTTTAGACAACTTAAAGAAGTCTTAACACAAGCTCCTATTCTTGATTTTCCTCGTATAGATTGTAAATTTATTTTGGATACTGATGCCAGTTTTGAAGCTATTGAAGCAGTGTTGAGTCAAATAAAAGAAGACTGTTCAGAAATAGTTATCGCATACGGTTCAAGAAATCTGACGGCCCACGAAAAGGGATATTTTGTAATAAATCGAATAATTACTACTTAATATTTTATTCCAATTAAAATATTCTTGTTATAATTAATTTTTGTTCTTATTTATTTTTAAGAAATGCTGAATTTGAAAAAGTTCTTTCAGCCTCAAAGCTTGTTACTCCAGGAGTAAGATATATTTTCAATATCGTAGCTAGGTTTGGAAACACTTCTACCAAATTTCTTCCGTATATTATATTTAATATAACGGAAAATTTTATTCAATCTTCTGTTTCATTTATAATTTTAAAATATTCTCTGAATTGCGTACATTCATTCCGTAGTCCTTTATCATTATAATAGAAAGAAAGGATGAGCTTGGTGCTTTCCATGCCAATTTTTGAATTATCATTTGTTCCTAAATCTGAAAGAAATTTAAACCTACTACTTATTTTCTTGTATAATCTACCTTTTTAATAGTTCATTGTTAAGAGAGTCGAATATTAAATTGATAACCTCTATCCGAAGCTTTTCCTTGTCTTTAAGTATATCCTTAAATTATTGTCCTTGTTTATTTAAATCATTATAGTTTTCTGTGATTTTTTAATATTTATATATATATAATATTTAACAAAATAGAAAATTAAAAAAAGAAAATGATTTCACGGGAATTGTTACATTTAAGTTATTCTAAAACACTTCGCTAAAATTAAAGTGTTTTTTCCAAAAAATAAATAATTTTTGTGTACTGTTGGATCATTTTTTTCGAATTTTCTCTCTAATTGTGACCAATTATATCTCATTGGAAAGAATTATATTTTTTCTACAAAGCTCAAATAAATTATTTTATATTATTTTTCAATAAATATTTATTTATATCAATTGGGCGTATATTTAATTTATTAGTGGAAACAAATCGGCAGCAACATACCAGAAATTAATTTAGTAAAATCCTTCATTATTTTGATCATCTTTGATCTGTTTTTGTTTTTATTTATTTTCATTACGACTAAAGATAAAATTATTTTTTTTTGTAACACACATTTTGCCTATTAATTAAATGTTAAAAGAAATTCGTTTAGCTGAAATTGTAATTTAATGAAATATTTACGATTTAGGATTAATTTTAAAATAACAATTTTAAATTAAAATATATTATTTCATTGTATAATTTATTTTAGGGTTAATTTATGTATTATTTATTTCTTATAAATATAATTTCTTAAAATTATAATTTAAGTAAAATTTACATATTTAAAATCAATTTAGGAAACATATAATAAATAAAGTGATAAATGTAATTTTTTCGAATTTAATTTTCGCTAAAACTTTCACAAATGTATGCAGATGGTCAAAATATAAAATGGTATTGAAGTTAAATTTAAAATGTTTAACTAATTTAAATCTAAATGAATAGAAAAAGAGAATTCTTTTTGTTTCCGACATTAATCATTTCTTGCGAGAAACTAAATCGTCAAATTCAACAGTTACAATAGCAGCCTACCAAGCCGCAGTAGGTTAGAGACATAGCTGGAATATGGAAAGGTTAGCAAAAATGGTCAGCAGAGAGGTACATATCAGTATGGATAAGGCGAAATTTTGAATTTGAGATTTGAGAAATATCTGAATAACTATATGTTTATAAATGAAAGTTTTCTGTTATCCACGTCTCCATTTGATTGAAAATTATATCGAAATATGTTGTCAAATTTGTTTCTATTTGTTCGTAATAATAAAATTTTAATTTGTGGATAATTTGATGAATTATTAGATAAGAGTTCTAATACTAACGAAATTCTCAAAAACTCAAAAATAAATATATATTTTATCTAATTTACTATGTAATGCATAGTAAATTGTAAAATATTTCATTTGCAGAATTTTTGAAAAAGTTTAGACAGTAATTCCTAACGAAGAAAATTTATAATTCAGAGGATTTTTTAAATTTTGACAGTTTTAAAAACATATCAGAATGCACAAATTTTTTTAGATTTCAAGAAACATTTTATTATTATTATTATTTATTTATTATTACTGCTCACAAAGGTACTACTCACAAAGTACTAGTCACAAAGGTACTACTCACAAAGTACTACTCACAAAGGTACTACTCACATTCAACATGTCGTAAATTATTTTCAAATACAAATTCAAAGTATTATTATTACGAGCGCACGCCGGGAATATTATTATCATATATAGTCTGAGTTTTTTTGACAAGATATTCTGTCCCCCGTATGGGTATTGGTTGTAAAGGTACTACTCACATTCAACATGCCGCAAGGATACTGCTAAAAATATTCAAGGCAAAACTTTAACATAGTATTATTATTAACATTATTATTATTATTATTATTATTATTATTATTATTATTATTATTATTATTATTATTATTATTATTACACACAATGTATAAAAATACAAGTAAAAAATTGATCACAAAGGTACTGCTAAAAATATTCAAGGCAATAAAATCAATACATTTATTAAATAATTTAACCACATCATCGAAAATAATCATGTCCAAAATATTATCATCTGCTGGATCATGGAAATCATCTGGATCATCTGCTGAGACAGCTTCTGTTGAATCTATAAATATATCGGTGTCACCGCCCCTATAATGGTCATATTCCAAACTTTGATTTTTATCCACCCAATTTCGCTTATCATCTCTACATGTCAAGGCTCTTTTATTATTTTTAATACTAAAAAGTTGGTGATTTTTCGATGTTATTCTAAACTGAGGGACTGTGTATATTTTATCGTTTAAATAACAATCTAGATACGACTGATGTGTTAGTCCAGTATCTTTCATACTAATCCCCTTAGCCTTCATACTTTCCTCATCACCCATTAAACTGTAACATTTAGGTCTCAAGAACAGCCAATCTTTATATAATAGTCCTTTATTCTCGTCTTTGAATTATTATACTTTAAATATACACTCAAACTAAAATTTATTAACACATTCACATTCATCATCTCCACATTTCATAACATTTTCAACAACATGATCTATACAATCGTTATATACACGCGGTTCAGTATCCGTAAATTCCTCCATAGGTTCATCAATTTCTTGAATGATTTCCTCATCTTGAGTATTTTCTTCATCAGTTTCATCAGTTTCATCAAATCCTGAATCTTCACTCTCTGCTACCCAGTCTATATTTAATGCATTTGAAATTGATAATATATCCTCGATTTTTACACCAGATATTTCTGCTAATTTTTCCAATAAAAAGTTTATTACAAATTCTAAATATTAAATAATTCGATAATTAACTAATCATATTAACCTTTTTCTGTAGTCATTATTAACATTTTAAAACTATAGTATATATTTGTTTATAGAATGTCTTTGTTAAAGTCTTTGCATTAATATAGAAAATAAGTGAAAAACAAATATGACTAATACATTTATTAAATACATCAACATTTATTAAAATATTTGTGAAAGTCTAGCAGACATAATTTTCCAAATTGGAGAATACACATCATTATTATCAACTTAATATCCTTGTATTGCAATTGATATATACCAATTTTCGTTTTCTTTGAAGCTAATTTCATCAAAGGAATCATAAAATCTTGCATATCGGTTGTTGAAAAATGCATGTTGATTACATGATAGATTCGTATTCAACCGTTTGAAACCTCGATCAATAGATTTAATATCTATCATTGAAAGTGATGCCGGATAAGAATTGAAATTGAGTAGGAATTAGCTTGATCGGTGACACCAATTTCATATTGATTTCTTCTTTTAAAAAATACATTTTGTAGTTGTGGAACATTTGAACAGGTTGTACAAGTTCTGGAACAACTTTTGGTTTTTCAGTGCTTGAAATTTTCTTTGTCATCGTGAATTATGATTAAAATGAAATGGTACAGGGTTTTTATACCTTTGACTATTGTTTATCATCCAATCAGATTGCAGCATGTCTTTGTTTTAATTGCATTCAAATTGCATTGATATTACACTGATATTGCATTGTCACATGTTTTATATTATTATTAAAATTATTATTATTATTATTATTATTATTATTATTATTATTATTATTATTATTATTATTATTTTTATTATCATTATTATTATTATCATTTCTATTATTATTTCTATTACTATTACTATTTACTACAAAATCAAAAATAATTAAACATAAAGATTTATTTTGACACAATTTGACTAGAATGATAATTTCGAAGTGTCTTTACCAAAGACCATTCAACATATCTTTGGTAGCAGAAATTGCAACAGCTGCATCTAAAAATGCAGGGGTCTTCTTGTTTCACTTCCTTTATTGTTCTTCCAATCTTCACAACCCAGAGAAATGTATTGATGATATTGAATATCCAGATTCTGGTTTCGTTGTAGATTAAATCTGGAATTATTGCAGCATCTCGATCTTTCAGGATATCATACATTTGTGGATAATAGAAGTGTAATCTTTGAAGTATTATTGTCTGATATTCATCTGTAAATAATATGATAAATAAAAGTAATAATAAAAAATTAAATTTACCATAGTGTTCAATTTCGTTCATGGCAGTTATAGCAGAGCTTTGAATATTGTACATTTTTAAAAACTGTTAATAAATGAAGAAACATCATGTTTTAAACAATCAAGAGCCAATTAGATATCGACCAATTAGAATGATGCATTTCAATTGCACTGAATTTGCAATGATAAATAATTAATGAAGTGATAATAAAAAATCTAAAAATTCCTTTCCTTCAATTATTAATTTAATTTCAGATATGATATTATCAACTATACATTTGTAATCAATATTTTTTATTCCAAGAATTACTTACAAGAATTCTTACAACTAGCGAATATATTTACACACAGAGTTATATTTTATATATCTCAGCTGGAAATAATTCTGGTTCGTAAATTTTTCGTTAATTTAGCCAATTTATTTAAATTACAAGAAAAACCCATGTCAGAAGTTACTGTTATCGATTGTATTTCTAAATCATAAACTTTATATTCACTAGCTTTGATTATTTCCTTACATCCCATAATTCTACATTTACCAGTTTTGAAATATATTATTGGATATTTTTTACTTCTATTGATAAGTTGTTGTGGTTTCCCCATTGGAAATACCATTTTTGATACATCAGCTTTTGCTCTGTAATTTATATTTGAAAGCATTTTAATGAAATAATTATAAAACTCAGTATATATATAGTTATTTTTAAAAGGAGTTCATTTAAATTATCAATATAAACAATAATTATATAGTTTAAAATTAAAAATGGAATTAAGAAATGATGCAGTATACCAAATCGTTGGTCCGAGTGGTAGCGGAAAAACATTATTTGTTTGTAAATTACTAAAATCAAATTTGTTCAAAACAAAATTCAACAATATTTATTGGCATAGGGGCGCCGACGAAGAACATGGATTGACGCAATCAAGTTTCTGTCAGTTGAAAAACATGAAAATAGTAAAGGGTTTTGATAAAAACTGGTCAAGTCGTTTGAAGAAAGATGATGTCATCATTATCGATGATTTGTACCAAGAAGCCAATAAAGAAAAGGATTTTAATAATTTATTCACAAAAGATCAGCAGACATGTTGGTGTAACAGTTATTTTCATAACACAAAATCTATTTCATCAAGGTGGTGCACATCGAACACGTAATTTAAATGTACAATATTTAGTTATTTTCAAGAATTCTAGAAATGCAACTGTCATTGATTTTCTTGGACGACAAGCATACCCTAATAACGTAATTTTCTTATCAATGCATTTCAAGATGATATGAAAATACCGAATGGGTATATTTCTCGATTTCACACAACAATTTCCTGATGATATACGGGTGAAAACAGATATTATCAACCCAAAAGGTGTCATGGTTTATAAACAAAGTTCAAAACAGAGTTGAATACATATAAATCATGTTTTCAAAAACAAGAATATCGGGTAAAAAACAACCAAAAGTTCCACCAAGAACTAGTTATACTCCATCTAAAGAACTTATTACAGAAAATTTTCCTGTAATGAATCTTATTTCGAAAAATCCTAAACCTAAACCTAAAAGTAAAATCACTAAGAAAGTAAAAGTTGTTAAAAAATCATCGGAGTTTCCCGTTTTTTAATACATTGTTAAAGGCACCAAGTATGAAAAGAAACAGTATTTTGCAATCATTCCCGAATTATGTTGTCGATGATTTACTCGATATTATACTTAAAGTAGTCAAAGGCAAGATTAAAATCAGTAAATCCAAAAAGCAATTATTGAGTAAACATAGGAAACCTTTGCTATCATTAGTAAATAATAAAAATCGTCAGCAAATGAGAAAAATTAATTATAAACAACAAACGGGGATTTATCGGTGCATTGATACCTTTAGCAATATCATTATTAGGTGGAATAATAGGAAGTCGATCATAAACAATGGGTGCTAAATCTTCTTGTTGTAATGGAGAAGATTTGGACGAACCCCGAAGACGAAGCCGGTTTTGGTGGAGTCGCAAAATTAAAGAAAAGAGTTCCGAATTCAAAAAAGGAAACCTAGAAGTGGTTATCAGATCAGCTTGCGTACAGTTTGAACAAACCAATGCGGAAAAGATTTCCAACAAGAGCGTATAAAACATTTAGTATTGACGATTTATGTCAAATGGATTTGATGGAGATTTAAATACATTCACAACATATTTAAAAGTTTGGACATTGTGAAATATTCATTATTTACCTTCAGTTTGAATGATGAAATTTGTGAAGTTACATTTGATAAAAATTTAACAAATACACTTGGATTAGAGAAGCAACAATATCGGGAAAAATCGGCTGGTATACGTAAACCAAGAATCCTTGAACATCATCAACAAATGTTCATATATACTAATATTATTGAGCCCATCATTGTTGGTGATTCTAGTGTTCCTTTTTTGAAATCGGTATGGATAGGAAGATATGAACACGATGAAGTTCTCAATATAAATATGGATAATCTCATGTATTTACCAATTTCAAGCTCATGTATAAACAATATAGAAATAAATATTCGTGACGATAGTGGAAAATTTATAAACTTTCCGAAAGATTCGAAAACTCATTTGACATTACATTTTCATAAAGTAGATGGCTAGTTCAGATATTATTAGTATATATAATGATAGCCAAACGTATTGGTAATTTTGGCATGAAAACTGCTAAAGACGTGATTATGAATGAACAGAAAATATTACCATCTCTAAAAACAAATGCTTTAGCTGAGTTAGGGAAGGTTCTACCTGGAGTTGCTGGTATGTTTCAAAAAGATACGCCTCCAGCCCCAGCTCCAAAACGTAAAGAACATGGAATATCGCGTATAAACAAACGAATGAAAGGACATGGAACTATATTTGCAAAATGGTTTGTGGTAAATCCGAATTATGTATATTTGATAGACAATCGCCTCAAGCGGTAATCGAATTTGGGGCCTTTGAAGAGGTTTTTCCCATGAATTCACTTACTGATAGTAGAAATGATATCGAGTTTTATATTAATGGTTCGCAAACTGAATATTTAGATTTGAACGATACTTTATTGACTGTTCAAATCAAGGTTGTAGATAAATATAGAAAGGTTTTGTATGCCAATGCAGATGTATTGCCGAACAATTTCATGTTTCATACTCTTTTTAAAGATGCAGTGTTGGAATTTAATAATATCAAGATTGAGGGCGGTAAAGGAAATTGTACAATTTGC
Source organism: Schmidtea polychroa (assembly GCA_959609185.1). NCBI lineage: Eukaryota > Metazoa > Platyhelminthes > Tricladida > Dugesiidae > Schmidtea > Schmidtea polychroa. Next base: position 4,115 of record CAUHTR010006784.1, on the reverse strand, counting down.
TATTGCTAAAGGTGCTTCATCGTTTTATAAAGAACAAATATTTGGTGACAGAAGAATGCCTAATTTTATTCTGGTAACATTTCAAAGTGAAACACAATATAATAGGTCTTATACTGCTTCCAGCTCAATTTTCAAAAACTTTGGTGTTACTTCATTTACTTTGTCTAAAAATACTGATTATAGAGAAACATATTATCAAGATTTCGATAATGATAATTACTGTGCTACATATATGCAGAGTATTGTTAGAAATTTGGGGTATTTAGATAAAAACTTGAATTGTGGAATACTTGAATACCTGTGGAACTCTTGAAGAATTTAAAACCAAATACCCATTTTTCACATTTGTTTTAGCCCCCGATTTTGATTTAAATCAGAGTCAACTACCACAAAACGGGAATTTACGACTGGATATTAAGTTTGCAAAGGCCATTACAGAACCGGTACATGTTATAATATATGGAGTATTTGAAAATGAAGTTAAAATTACTGCAAATAGAACCGTGCTAGTATAAATGTATACAGAAATATTTATAAAGTTGTCATGGAGTAATTTTTTTGATACTGTTTAATTTTATTAAAGTAGTTCTGTTCAGGTTAATCGAATTGGAAAACAAATATTAGGAAATTAATTTGTAGGTGTTTTTCCTCTCGATAAAATTCCTTATTTGAGCAATAATCAAGCCATAATCGTCAATACTCATTCGTCTCATATTGGTGGAGAACATTGGATAGCTATATATGTGAAACCTAGTAATATATTCGTATTCGATCCTATGGGTTTCTATTATCTGCTTTGTTGATATCAAAACTGCAAACAATTGGGAAACCTATTGTATATAATAAAACTATGTTTCAAAATCCATTGACTCAAACATGTGGTCAACACTATTTGGCATGGTTGTTATGTAAAAAATTTGATGGTTAATAAATGTATACTGTATGATTTGTTTTTTATTTGTTGACAAAGATATATTGTTAATTTAAAAAATAATATTAATATTTGTTAAATATTATTATTTTATGTTTAAAAATATTATTATTATGTCATACCATTACATGTTCAGTGCATGCACAGTGCAAAGTAATAAAGCACTGAGTAATAAAGACATGAACTTATAGGTCATTATTTCGTCATATAGTAACTGATTTGTATAAACAAACATGTAGTATCTTTTGCTTTCCTATCTCTATTTTCATTGGTCGGTTAATAAAACTTGTAATATCTCTCTTATATAGTCTACACTTTCATTTTTTCATCACTTTTCAAAAACTATTATCAACATGAACAACAACAACAATATTCAAAGAGTTAACGGAAAAATCGTTGTAGGAATTAATAGTAAATTTATTATTTTATTATTTTTAATATGATTATTTGGTTCTAATCAACAAATTAATATGAATATCGCCGGACAAGCTGTAGACTTGAATAGAATAATTGGTAATCGTTTACTATTATTATTATTAATATTTTGCTTTTAGATGGAAACGTATTAAATACTTCTGATGGTTCTGATGGTTCTGATGCTGGGATAGTTCTTTCGAAAAGACGAAAATGTAAGTGTTTATTTAGTGTTTTAAGTTTTTTAAATAATAATAATGATAATGAAATTTTTATATGAAAAGATTTATTTTTAAATAATAATGAAAATTTATATGAAAAGATTTATTTTTAAATAATAATGAAAATTTATATGAAAAGCTTTATTTATGAGAAGATTATTTATGAAGATGATGAAAAGAAGATTTATGACAAGATTTATTTATGAAAAGATTTATGAAAATTTATATGAAAAGATTTAATTATGAAAAGAAAATTATGAAGATTTATTTATGGAAAGATTTATGAAAAGAAGGTTATAATAATAATAATAATTTTTATAATTTTTATATTATTTCAAATCATAATTTAATGCTTTTATTATTTTTATGATACTATTTAAATATATTAGTTAAATTATATGATGTTTTCTTATAAGATACTATTTAAAAGACAATTTTGAATAATATCTTATGAAAAAATATCTTAAACTTTGAAAATGATTATTAAAATGATCTTAATATTTTTTAAACATTTTATGATAAAAATATTTTCATACGTTTGAAATATCAAAACTTTGCAATAGTCAATATCATAATGACAGTGATGATATAATGGAAAGCTATTATAGTCAAAAATATAACGGTGTCACCTACATCCTATGCCCTAAATGTGAAGTTATTGAAGTTATATCATATAAGGATTTTTTTAATAAGCATAGGCGCCATCTCCAACAATTTAAACCTTCTAATAAATATCTTTTTTTAGCTTATATAAATCGTTTGTTAACAACACTAATAATAATATCAATAATAATAATAATAATATAAACGAAATAAATAATCTAAAAGATCAAGTAAATAAACTAAATGATCAATTAAATAATCTTATTAAAACGAGCAAAAGAAAAAATAACTAAAAAATAAATTTAATACCAATTAAAAAATCGAAAGTTATCGATGTAATAACCATAAGTGATGACGATGAAATAATCACCATAAGTTATGATGAAATTGTTAATAGCAGTATAAGTAGTAATAATTATTATAATAATAGTAATAATAATAATAATAATTATAATAATATTAATCAAATAGGTTTTGTACATGTATTTTTGTACATTGTGTGGATTAATAATAATAATAATAATAATAATAATAATAATAATAATAATAATAATAATAATAATAATAATAATAATAATAATAATAATAATACTATGTTAAAGTTTTGCCTTGAATATTTTTAGCAATACCCTTGCGACATGTTGAATGTGAGTAGTACCTTTACGACCGATACCCATAGGGGGACAGAATATCTTGTCAGATAAACTAGCAGTATATATGATAATAGTATTCCCCGCGCGCTCGTAATAATAATACTTTGAACTTGTATTTGAACATAATAATTTACGACATGTTGAGTGTGAGCTGTACCTTTGTGAGCAGTACCCTTAGGGGGACAGAATATCTTGTCGGATAAAGTCAGAGTATATAATATTAATAATAATAATGCAAAGTATGTGCAAAGTATGTGCAATAATTATATTATGTCTTTGTTAAGTCAACCTTAGCGTCAAAATGTGTTTTTTAAATATATTCAAATTTTAAAATACCGCAACGTAATATATTTAATAATTATGATGAGTCATATCTCTTTGTTTCTTAAAATGTCTTTGTTACGTAATATGACTTTGTTATGTAATATGACTTTGCTAATTAATAGTTCTTTGTTATGTAATGTGTATTTGTTGCATAATATTTCTTTGTTGTGTAATATACCTTTGTTATGTAATATGTCTTTGTTTAAATGATGGGTCATATGTCTTTGTTATGTAATAAGTCTTTGTTCTGCAATATCCCTTCGTTACGTAACAGTTCTTTGTTACGTAATGGCTTTTTGTTATGTAATGGTTATTTTGTAATTTTAAAAATTATTGTTAGTAATTTATTGAATTTGTCGAATATTCATACTTTAATTATGTGATATTTTACTTATTATTATTATTCTCCAGTTATTATTCTCCCCCGCAGACACTAATTAGTACACCTTTATTATGCATATATCTTTATTACCTACCCCTTTATTATGACAACGAAGAATCGAAAGAACTATAAAAAATTGATGTTTATTATTTAAATAGTAAAATTTATTATTTATTTTGTGTTATTTCTTTATGTAATTTAATTGATATTATTTTTATGTGTTATTTCTTTGTGGTTAGTAACCAGTTGTTAGTATTTCGTTGTTGGTACTTAATGGTTTTTGGTATCTGATTGTTAGTACCCAGGTGTTGTTATTTAGGATTTGTAAGTACTTGACTGTTGGTAGCTGGTAATTAGTATTTGATTATTTGTAATGAGTTGTTAGTACCTAATTGTTAGTACGTGGTTGAATTATTATTATTATTAGTATTATTATTATTAATATACACCAATCCCTCGAATTACTTGGTACCCATTTTACGCGGTTTCACTTTTACGCGGTCATAAATAAATATTTTTTTAATAAAATCAAACAAGTGTCTCTCAAATTCATATACTGCATAAGATTACTCACATTTCAACGACCA
>CAUHTR010006783.1:0-14826 GCA_959609185.1 Schmidtea polychroa | reverse complement strand
AAATATATAGATACAAATACTGAATTACGGTCAAAAAGCATAAATAACTTAGATAAAAATTATTATAAATTGCTAAATAATAGTTTATACGGTAAAACAGTTGAAAATTTAAAGAGAAGAATGAATCTTCGTCTTTGTACAACTGCCGGTAAATTAGTTAAATATTCTTCAAAGCCGACTTTTAAAAAATCAATTAAAATAGATGATAATTTAATCGCAGCATTATTGAATTCAGATTCTATATGTTTAGATAGACCAAGTTACATCGGTCAATCTGTACTTGATCTATCTAAACTTAGAATGTATGAATTGCAATATAAGGATCTGGAATCATTTCGCAATGAGTTTAATTGTAAAATTAATATCGTTGCAGGTGATACAGATTCTTTTTTCCTCGAAGTCATTAACTGTAAACTTGAGGTTCTTTTACCTGCAATGATTCGAGATAATTTATTAGATACATCAATTACAATAGTTGTCATTCCTTATATAGTAAGAATCTTGATTCTGTCATTGGAAAGTTCAAAGACGAGAATAAAGGTCTTAAATATAAGGAATGGGTTTTTCTTAGACCAAAATGCTATAGCTTGTTGGGTGATGAGGAAACAAAAAAGGCTAAAGGTGTAACATTGAAAGGTAGTGACATAAAACATCAGTCATACCTGGATTGTTATAACACTAACCAGATTTTTTCGGTTCCTCAAACTAAAATAACAAGCAAAAATCATCAAATTTTTACAATTAAAAACACAAAAATAGCACTAACAAACAAAGACGACAAAAGGGTTTGGGTGGGGGAAAATACTAGTCTTGCATATGGGCATGTAAGATTAAGTGAATTTAATATTAGAGAAAATGTTGCAGAAATTGTTGGAGAAGATGAGGAAGAATTAAATGAAGATTTTGGAGAAGATGAGGAAGAATTTAATGAAGATGAAATCGATATCGATGACGTTATTTTGTCCGATGAGGACTAATTTTAATGAATAAATTTTATAACTTTACATTTGTTATTTGTTTGTGTTTTATGTGTCTAGTTCATTTTTATGTATTTGGTCGATATATTATTACTATTATTACTATTATTATTATTATTATTATTATTATTATTATTATTATTATTATTATTATTATTATTATTTCATAAAAATTTCCATTAAAAATTAACTTAAAAAATTATTTCATAAAAATTTCCATTAAAAATTAACTTAAAAAATTATTTCATAAAAATTTCCATTAAAATATTTCAATTCTCAAACACCTTCTATTATTTCAACTTTTTGTTAATAAATTTTAAAATCTTACTTTAATTTACTTATTTAACTTTAATTTAAAATTTTTACCATTGATTACTTAATTTAAAAATTATTACTTTAATTTACTTATTTTAAATTTTTTACCATTGATTACTTAATTTTAAAATTTGGACCATTATTTACTGTAATTTAATTTTTAAGAACCATAATTTACTTTAATTTAATTTTTAGAACCTTAATTTACTTTAATTTAATTTTTTAGAACCTTAATTTACTTTAATTTAATTTTTAGACCCATAATTTACTTTAATTTTAAAATTTGGACCATTATTTACTTTAATTGAAAAATTTGGACCATTATTTACTTTAATTTAATTTTTTAGAACCTTAATTTACTTTAATTAATTATTTTAGAACCTTAATTTACTTTAATTTAATTTTTAGACCCATAATTTACTTTAATTTTAAAATTTGGACCATTATTTACTTTAATTGAAAAATTTGGACCATTATTTACTTTAATTTAATTTTTTAGAACCTTAATTTACTTTAATTTAATATTTTAGAACCTAAATTTACTTTATTTCAAAAATTTGGACCATAATTTACTTTAATTGAAAAATTTTGACCATAATTTACTTTAATTTAATATTTTAGACCATTATTTACTGTAATTCAATTTTTAGAACCATAATTTACTTTAATTTAATATTTTAGACCATTATTTACTGTAATTCAATTTTTAGAACCATAATTTACTGTAATTCAAAAATTTGGACCATAATTTACTGTAATTTAATTTTTTAGGACCATTATTTACTTTAATTGAAAAATTTACCACGTTTTTTTAGTGTAGACCACCTTTTTCTCAGGACCAAGGAGACCCACTTCACTATAGTGTGAAAATTCCATGCTTTTTTAGTGTAGACCACCTATTTGTATTGAAAATATCCTGAGACCTTAAATTACCTTGCTTTTTTATTGATAGTCGGATTTTCTATGGAAAAAATTTTATTTGTATTGAAAATCCCAGGACCATCGAGACCCCCTCACTATAGTGTGAATAATCCTTGGCTTTTTTAGTGGTAGTCGGATTTTTGTATAGAAAAAATTTTTTTGTATTGAAAATCCCAGGACCAACGTTTTTGTATTGAAAAATTTTTTTTGTATTGAAAATCCCAGGACCAAAAAAACCCCCTCACTATAGTGTGAAAAAATTGCGTAATCAAAAGTTGCAACAAAAAAAAATCGTGCAACAAAAAAAAAGTTGCAACAAAAAAAAATCGTGCAACAAAAAAAAAGTTGCAACACACCCCCCGGGGGGGGTAATTGTTGCAGCGGGCCACTAACTACCTACTTGGCTGGTAAAAGAACATCAAGCATACAATTAATTACTTCAAGAAAAAATGAATCCGTATCGCCTGCAACGATATTAATTTTACAGTTGAATTCGTTACGATATTTTTGTAACTCTTCATACTACAGCTGATACATTCTAAGTTTAGATAAATCCAGTACAGTTTGACCAATGTAACTGGGCCTATCTAAACAAATAACTTCCTTATTTAGCAAGACTGATACTAAGTCATTGTCAATTTCATAAATCCTTTCAAACGTTGGTTTAGATGTATATGTAATTAGCCTAGAAGCCGAATTACAAAAGCCGCAAATTCAGACGGTTTTGCCGTAAAGACTATTATTTAATAACTTATAATAATTTTTATCCAAGGCATTACTCGATTCCGTCCTAAGTTTTGGTATCGATGTAATCTTTAAAAATATTATCGTTTGTGAATTTAATTGCCCTATGTACATGAATTAATTTTACACCAAGAGAAAGAAAAAGCTTGAGAAGTCTCCAATGAAGAACATAGTCCTTCTTGGGGCTGAGTGTAAGCGTCAACTTCTCAACTTTAGAGCCAGATGGACACATCTTTTCAGCAGTACCGGGAAAATCATCCAATTTATCGTGAATCCAATCAGTAATTTCAAAATCAACCTCCAAGGTAAATCCAAATGGAAGTACTTCCAAATCTAGAGATTCACAAAAATAAATTATTTTATTTAACTCTTCTCTATTAGTTACCCATTTAAAATCCTTAATATAGAAGTGTTTGGCTTAAAGCCCAACCATACAAATTATTTATATCAATGTAAAGAAGTTCTGTATTGTCGGAGGATACTACATGGTGTTTGTTAACAAATGTTAATCCACCACGGATCCCCTTTTTGAAAAAATTATACATCTTCATATCTTGCAACAGCTCGATAGGAGATTTCAAAGTCATTTAAGCGGAACTCCATGTCTGGAATACCCAAGAAATTAAGAGGTTCAAGTCGATTATGAGCAATAGATTTTGAACGAAATTGTTGAAAATAGTCAGCTAGTAAGAAAACATCCAATTTAAGATATAACATCATGTAATCAAACAATGATTCACAATGAAATTCTTTCCAGATATGTTGTACCTTTTCATATTCATCGGCCGTGACTCCTTCCCAAATTGGTGGTGAGTCATACGTTTTGTTGCAGCGGGCCACTAACTACCTACTCAGCCATGATCCGTGATAATTTACTAGACACATCTCATTACGATCCTAGTCATCCTTTATATAGTAGGAACATTGATTCTGTCATTGGAAAGTTCAAAGACAAGAATAAAGGTCTTAAATATAAGGAGTGGGTTTTTCTTAGGCCAAAGTGTTATAGTTTATTAGGTGATGACGAGACTAAAAAAGCTAAAGGAGTAACATTGAAAGGTAATGACATAAAACATCAGTCGTACCTGGATTGTTATAACACTAATCAAATTTTTTCTATACCACAAACTAAAATAACTTGCAAAAATCACCAGCTATTCACCATAAAAAATGAAAAAACTGCACTTACCAACGCAGATGATAAAAGGGTTTGGGTGGGGAAAAATAAAAGTAATGCATATGGGCATTATATGAAAGGTGACTCATTTGCGGTTCAATAATTCGATCCGGATCCATTATACTCGCAACTCCAAGAATCAGCTGAAGATATACCGGATGTTATCTTTGTTAAAATATTTGTTTTTATTGATTTTCTTTAGAATTAAATGTTTATTAAGTTTGACTAATATATTTTGAACATTTTTGTCTCAGTTTTCGTAAATTAGTAACAATGAGTATTAAGAATAACAGTTAAGAATTAATAATTTAAATTTACATTAAAATAAATTAAATAACAAAATTAAAAAAATAAAAATAAATAAATAAAATTATTAACATTAATTAATTAAATAAAAATAATGAAATAAAAGGAGATAATTAATGAAAATATTTGTTAACTTATAATAAAATGTTTAGTAGGGGGGAGATGCCAAAATCCGGCAGGGAGCTCACATCATACTACTAATTTTATCAAGCATTTCTATTAAAACTGTTACACTATGTTAAATATAAAAGGCTAATTTGAATTGAATTGAATTGAATTGAATTGAATTTATTGATTTGAATAATATATTGATTAACATTTCGGATATTTCATTAATTTATCAATTGAGTGATTAATTGAAACCTTTCATCTCTCAGCCATGATAATATGAACTGATTTGGGAGCCATTTCTATCTAATAAGCAGTTTGGAACAGCCCACATTGACCCCACATTAAGAGAAATGCTTAAAGCTCCGGCTGGCATTGAGGTTGCCATTAATAAAGCCAGATCAAATTATCTGAACAGCAAAATATTAATATTGGAAATCGATATTTATTTGTTTATTTGAATATTATTCTACAATTTTCCTTTATCAATTTGTTTATCTTTTTCAGTTGTCATGGCAACATTCAAGGGGAAATATATGTAAGTTATTGAATAGATATTTATTTGATAAACTGACAGCATTTGACCTACCTCATATTTGTGTTAATCATTCATATTATGAATCTTGCCTGCCGCAACGGAAACATTTCATTTACATTACATATATCAACTGCAATGTCAAATAATTTGTGAATTGAGAATCTGGGCCTAATTCATCAGGAAATTGGTTGAAAGCTTTCAATTTTGTCATGAAAGCAAATTTTCCTAACCAATCTTGCCTTATCCAGCATTTCCCTGACCATTCTAATGGCAAATGTATTTTATATGAACATTTCTGCCCAAGGGGAATTCCATCAAGATTGGAGCTCAACTCTACCGGGAAATTCTGCAGTTGCTAGAACTGACCTAACGCCCTGCAGATTTAGTTTTTATTTTATTGAATGATTCTGAATATTGGTTACGGTCCAACATACGTTTTAGGATCATAAAGAATTAATTATCCCTTGATAATTCCATCTCTTATTGTACAACTCTTATTGCCTTCATGCCCAGAGGTTCAGAAGTCAGCCGCATTAGTGTCAGAGATCATTTATATAATATTCATTATAATCGCTTACGTTGGGGATTTGACTGATTTCACGATTTCTTAAACCTTACTCTTTACCAGCCCAGTCAAACCTTGAAATATATCACTTTTCATTGCACTTCAAACATGATTAATATTTTATTCAGAATATTAAAATAAATATTAAAAACTAATATTAATTAATTCCAGCCATTCCATTTGCACAATCATTCATTTCATTGACAGCCAATGAGAATGCGTTAACTTTGTCATTGAAATTTCATCGGACTCTTTTCCCATGTTTTGTTGCCAGACTTGATGATAGTAGTTCAAATGCTCATGATGGCGACAACAATTCATTGCTGCATCTGGCGGTGAAATGCCTGCAACCAAATATATGTAGTTCACTGCTCAATGCATGGAGCACGAGTCGACAGTGTCAACAATTTGGGAAATTCTCCATTGCTTCAAATGCTTGTAGAAGTAAAAGTAGATGTGAATGATGACGTAATAAAATATTTTGATTGGATTGTAAATATCATTTGTAGAACTTGAATAAGTTAATCGATATCACAAATATATTGATAAGAAACGGCGCAGATGTCAATGTCAAATCAGCCAATGGAATCACTGTATTACAGTTGGCATCGAATATTGAAAGTGAAAAGTAATATTTATTGAAATTTACCAATAAATCATTGATAATAAATCAAATTATCAGATTAATGCTTGCACTCGTGTCCAATCAGCCGATATTGACAAATTTCACTTCAAATGACCTCGAAAAGGCTCTTGCGAATCATTGGTTCGAATATTCAGTGAAATTAATCAACATTTTGACAGACAATTTCCTATCATCAAATATTACAAGAGAAATGTTTCAATCATGCAAATCTGAGCATAAATTGATTCAGTTGCTATTTGATAAATCCAATCCCGACCTCCAGCAATCACTTTTGGAAAGCCTTCTTTATGATGCTGTAAATGCTAATGGCCACGAGCTATTTAATCACTTGATAAGAACAGAAATATTGGTACCTGGACAACTGGAAACTGGGGAAACTTTACTCACATTTATGATCAAAGGGAATAAAATTCAGTTTGCAAGGGATTTGTTATATTCTGTCAATAGAATGAAATTTGTCAACCTGAAAAACAGAAGAAATCAATCAGCCGTGCAAGTGGCCATTGAAGCGGATCAATTTGATCTTATTGATTTAATGATTCACGAGTCAGAAGGACTGGATGGTGAAGACTCAAATGGTAATTCATCATTAGGACTCTTGATGGAGAAATTATCTATTTCCAATAATGTATTAATTGATATATTTATTGGGGAATTGATTTGATCTTAGGCACAAAATTATGCAAGATTGATTTCAATGGTGAAATTAGTGATCAGGACAGGTGGAGGAGATATTTACAAGGTTACGGCTCGTGGGCGACGGATTGTGGATTTGTGCACCAATATGGATGCCAGGGCGGATATTGAGGAATTTCACCGCAATCAGCAGGCTGCCCTAAACCCAGTTGGGAACGAAGCAAATGTTGGAATGGTTTATAACTTTCACATTTCATTTCATCATTTAGATGTGCACAATTTGTATGGATAATCCCATGGAAATTGCGTTCCAATGTGGCCATTTGTGCTGCAGCGGTTGTGCGGATCAAATATTCGATTGTCACATTTGCAGGGTCGAGATCACCACGAAAACAAAAATATTTTTGAATTGATCAATTCTGAACTTTTGATGTTGCTTTTTACTTTTATTTTTCTAATCGATTTTACACTAAATAATCAATTGTGCTAGAAATTTTGAATTTATTGATTAAATTTTATAATAAATTGATTTATAATAATTGTAATTAATAGCCGTAATGACAGATAGTAGAGGGAAAAATAAAGACAAAATGCGCATTGTTGGATTAAAAATTTATTGTATTACATGACTGACATTCTAAATACATTTGAATACATATTAGTACTTATATCAAAAGCGATTTTTCAATGGCGAGTGAACCTTTTTGAAAAGACATGCAAATAATAGTTCATTTCGTGCTTTTTAGATAAAATTTCATCAAACTACAGCACAGGAGTATGAGGTTGATAAAAATTCAAAATATAAGTATTATTTCTCGATAAGAAACAAATTAATTGTAAATGAAAAAGTTCCAAGTAGTTTTTAAAAATATTTTAATCAAAAAATTATTTTTTGCGATTAAAAATCAAAGTAATTCAAAGTAATTTTTTTAAACACTAAGCCTAATTAGTAGGGTAACATGTGGACCCGGGAACAAAGAAATATGATGTCATAGATGACGTAATAAAGGTATATACCCTCGGGTGTATTTTAAAACTTAATGTCAACTTTAAGGTCAACCTAAGGTCATAGAAAATTTAATGGTCAACTTAACGTCGCAGTAAAACCAACTTTAAGGTAAAATTTTAAGTGCAAATTTTAAGGTCAGTGTCATTTTGAGTGTAGTTTAAGGTCATATAAAATTTTTAGGTCACAATAAGATCAACTTAGGGCAATGTCGATTTTAGGTCTATTTAAGGTCAAAGTTTAAGGTCAAACAAAGACATTTTTACAGAACAAAGACATTACGTAATAAAGACATTTTAACGAATCAAGACATATAAATCATCATCTATTGAATTTTCAAAAGTTAAATAAGATCAGACCTTCAAACAAAGGTATCATTTGAAAGGCTACCCTCGACCAATAATAATTATTATTATTATTAATAGTAGGTGGGATATGTCTCTTCCACAGCATGTCCCATCCACAACAAGTCCTATCCACACCACTACCCTCCCTCGGAGAAATTTTTTTTAATCTTGGAATATTATAACGAACAAGAAAATATATAGTCTATATATAGAAAAAATGCATAGTTTCCATGGAATATGAGCTCCAATGTCTCTAACTTCAACATCAAATGCTATAATTTAACATCATTCATATATTATCAAACATAGAATATCTTATATTATAGAAATAAAATCATATTATTCAACACATGATGGGACAATATTCCATGACAAATTTTTAATATTACCAAACGCATTTATACCTATACCAGAACAGTTCTATTTGCAGTAATTTGTACCTCATTTTCAAATACTCCATATATTATAACATGCACAGGTTCTGCAATAGCTTTTGCAAACCTTATATCTAATCGTAAATTTCCATTTTGAGGTAATTGAGTCTGATTCAAATCAAAATCAGGTGCCAAAACAAATGTAAAAAACGGATATTTGGTTTTGAATTCTTCAAGAGTTATACCATAATTCAAATCTTTATCTAAATAGCCCATATTTCTCACAATACTTTGCATATATGTAGCACAGTAATCATCAGTATCAAAATCTTGATTATATGTTTCTCTATAATCAGTATTTTTCGATAATGACAATGATGTAACACCAAAGTTTTTGAAAATGGAGAATAGGTAGTTAGTGGCCTACGGGAACAATTAAATTAATAGTCAGGGCTTGTTATGTAATAAACTAGTTTAAAATAATTTAAATTACATATCCTTCTCACTTATATTCCCCATATTCTCAATATCCCACTATTTAATCCCTTATATTCCCTCGATTCTCGATTTTCCAAAAATTAATCACTAATATCCCCCCGATTTTCCACTATTTTATCACTAATATCCCCCCGATTCTCGATTTTCCATTAATTAATCACTAATATCCCCCCGATTTTCCACTATTTAATCACTAATATCCCCCCGATTCTCGATTTTCCATTAATTAATCACTAATACCCTCCCGCGATTTCCCATTAATTATTCACTTATAACCCCACCCCTGATATTTATTCAATTATATTCCGCCGATTTTGATTAGTTATTCACTTAAAACCTTCCCACAAATATTTCTTTTAAAAGTTTTTTTTATTAAATTTATGAATTTTATGAAATAATTTTAAATAAATTCAATTAAGAGTAGATGGATGGATCACCGCTAGAACAGGTCACCGCTGGAACAAAGACATTTTTACCCAACCCCTCCCCCGCCAGAAAATTTAAAAAAAATTATTTTTCAAGGTCAAATGTAAAACAAAGACATATGACTCATCATGGTCATTGAAACAAAGGCCATGACTCATCCGATGACTCATCAAGGTCATATGAGTCATCCGATGACTCATCCAAGGTCATTCTCAAGGTCATATGACTCATCAAGGTCATATTATTATTTTTTAAAAATATTATTATTTTTTTTAAAATAATGTCTTTGTTCCAGCTTTGACCTACTATTTGGCCTGCCAAAAGTTATCGTTCTTATTAATTTATTTCATCGTTCGACAGCTTATGTTAAAGCCTAGTGCAAGACCTTTCGAATGAGCTATAGTGTTATCACCATCTTTAATATTGACAAAGTTATTAATATTTTCCCAAGACCATTTTCAAGGTCATTTGTTTTTTCTCAAGGTCATTATTATTATTATTATTATTATTATCATTATTATTATTATTATTATTATTATTAATATTATTATTATTAAGTAGTATGATGTGGGCCATCCCGGCCACATATACCCCCTCCACCCCGAGGGAAGGTCATTTATTATTTCAAGGGCAAATTTTAAACAACGACATATGACTCATCAAGGTAATTTAAACAAAGACCATGACTCATCCAGGTCGTTTCAAGGTCATTTCAATGTCGTGTGACTCACCCAAGGTCATCCCCAAGGTCATATGACTCATTAGGATGAATCATCAAGGTCATATTATTATTTTTTTAAATATTATTATTATTTTTCAAAAATATTATTAAGTGGTCTGGCGGGCTCCTGGTTTTCGTTTGCCCAAAAGTTATCGTTCCCATTATCCAAATTTATTAATTGATAGCTTAATTTGAAGCTTAGTACAAGACCTTTCGAACGAGCTATTGAAGGTATCATCATCATTAATAGTGGGAACGTTTTGGAAACGTTTTCCCGAGACCATTTTCAAGGTCATTTGACTATTTTATTATTATTTTTCAAAATATTATTTTTCAAGGTCATTTATTATTTTCAAGGTCATTTATTATTTTCAAGGTCATATTATTATTTTCAAAATATTATTATTTTCAAAATATTATTATTTTCAAGGTCATATTATTATTTTTCAAAATATTATTATTTTCAAGGTCATATTATTATTTTTCAAAATATTATTTTTCAAGGTCATTTATATTTTCAAGGTCATTTATATTTTCAAGGTCATTTAATTTTTCAAGGTCAAGGTCAAATTTTTAATAAAAGGTAAAGGACAAATTTTTAATAAAAGGTCACGGTCAAAGTCAAATTTTAAACAAAGACATATGACTCATCAAGGTCATTTAAACATTGACCATGACACATCAAGGCCATTTCAAGGTCGCGTGACCCATCAAGGTCATTCCCAAGGTCATATGACTCATCGTGATAACTCATCAAGATCAAATTTTTAATAAAAGGTCAAGATCATTTTTCAAGGTCAAGGTCATTTTTCAAGGTCAAGGTAATTTATTATTTTCAAGATCATTTATTTTTTCAGGGTCAGGGGCAAGGTCATTTATTTTTTTTCAAGGTCATTTATTTTTTCAAGGTCATTTATTATTTTTCAAGGCCATTTATTTTTTCAAGGTCTTATTATTATTTTTAAAAAATATTATTATTTTCTAAGATTTTATTTTCTATGAGCTATATATCTTATTATTAACATTATTATTTCTAAAGATATTATTATTATTATTATTATTATTATTATTATTATTATTATTATTATTATTATTATTATTATTATTATTATTATTATTACTATTATTATTATTATTATTATTATTATTATTATTATTATTATTATTATTATTATTATTATTATTTTTATTATTATTGTTAATGAAAAATCTAAAATATGGTTTACACACACAACCCATCAACCATTATTTTTATTATCAATATTAGTGAAAACCTAAAATATTTTCTACACACATACACAACCCATTAACCATTATTATTATTATTATCAATATTAAAAACCTAAAATATTTTTACACACATATACAACTCATTAAACTTTATTATTTTATTAATATTATTATTATTATTATTATTATTATTATTATTATTATTATTATTATTATTATTATTATTATTATTATTATTATTATTATTATTATTATGATTATTATTATTATTATTATTATTACTATTATTATTATTATTATTATTATAATTAGTGAAAAACCTAAAATAATTTTTACACACTAAGTTATGGGGTAGAGAATTATTATATGTTTGCAATATTCTGTGTTTGCCATTACAGGAAGTTGACAATAAGGAGCGATAATTTTATACATACATTCTATATACACATACCTTGTTTAACATGGGTGTATATACTCCTAGTCTATCCGACAAAATATTCTGTCCCCCTATGGGTATTGCTCATATGGGTACTACTCACACTCAACATGTCACAAGGGTTTTCGATTTTAAAGCATATTATGGTTTATTAAGGTTAGTAAATAAAACTTATAACACACACTATTTTTAATAATATTTAAACGATTAAAAACAAGACAAGAGAGGACAAGGCAAAGTTTATGCATTTATTATTGCCAGGCCTAATGAGCAGTGACCAAATATCTGTGCCTGAAAGACACGGTGGATATTTGTTCGCGTCCACAAGGGTCGTCTGTGCCTCCCCCAAGTGGGGTCAGAAGAACCTGGGCATTATAGTTCTCGGTACGGAACATTACGCCTAGCATGGGTAGTCAACTACCAGCACATTCGAAACGTATAATTTCAAAATACATGCGTCATTGGCACTATAACCAAATTAATTAATGTTTTCACTAACACAAATATATATTTACAGAGGCCTCCCACTAGTTGGATTACAACCGCCCACCACGACGATCAGCTTGTAAATATGTATTAATTAAGGGATAAAGAGGACCCACCCAACCTTGTTATATTTAATTTACAAATTTTTCTCGCTCTTCTGCTGGTAATCTATCTCAAAATTATCATCTCCATCAGGCCATTTGGAATACATCTTGCAAATTGGACGTATTTCTTAGTTTCTGTTGTTGCGTCAACTATCATTGCTAAAATTTATATTGATTTAAAAGCAATTAACTTACATTATCTAACATTTTATCATCACAGGCTTGATAAATTAGGCAACTGTTATTTGTGGTATACTTTATCAATATCATTTCTTATCAATTGTCACCATAAAAGATACCTAAATATAATATATCTTATTATTGACATTATTATTTCTAAAGATATTATTATTATTATTATTATTATTATTATTATTATTATTATTATTATTATTATTATTATTATTATTATTATTATTATTATTATTATTATTATTATTATTATTATTATAATTATTATTATTATTATTATAATTATTATTATTATTATTATTATTATTATTATTATTATTATTATTATTGGCAATTAATCATGAAACTTAAATTCTATGTCAATTTCAACATTTTTATCATTTGCATGAATATTTTAATAATTTTCAATATTTTTCAATATTTCTTTACTATTATTATTATTTTAAATTATCATTTTTACAGTTATTTTGAAAGTTCTTCATTTTATTAAAGTTTTAAAAGTATTTTCAAATGCAAGTTCAAAGTATTACGCGCGCGGGGAATATTATTATCATATATACTCCTAGTCTATCCGACAAGATATTCTGTCCCCCTATGGGTATTGCTCATTTGGGTAATGGTCCTAAGGGTACTACTCACATTTAACATGTCCCAAAGGGTATAATATAATTATTATATAATTCCGACCAACTTAAATCAATGAAGGTTAGGACAAAAAATATATTACGTTGCGGTATTTTAAAATTTAAATATATTTTAAAAACTTATTTTGACGATAAAGTTGACTTATTTAACAAAGACATAATTATTGCACATGCTTTGCATAAATATTATTATTATTATTTTTTATTATTATTATTTCTTTTATTATTATTTGCAAAGTTCTAATTATTATTTTATTGTAGAAGTTTCATTATTATTATTTACTTAAATATTCATAAAACTTAATTTCTACGTCAAATTCATGATTATTTTAATAATTTTCTACATTTTCAATATTTTCACGATTTTCAACAAATATTTTTCAAAGTATTATTTTCAAATTATTTTCAAAGTTTTTATCAATATTATTATTATTATTATTATTATTACTATTATTATTATTATTATTATTAATATTATTATTATTATTATTATTATTATTATTATTATTATTATTATTATTATTATTATTTGCGAAGTTCTAATTATTTTATTTTCGATGTTTTATTAGTAGAAGGATGTGAGCCCGTCAGATACAATGGGGGGGGGGGGTATATCGGTTACACAATAATGACCGATTACGTAATACACACACTGTTGCTACCTGATCAATCGCGTGGCTATTGCGTAATGTAAAGGTCAGTTGCTAGCTGACCTAACGGTGACCTTTACATAATACACACATTGTTACTAACTGACCATTCACGTGGTCATTATGTCATACACACATCGTTACTAACTTACCACTCGCGTGATCATTACGTCATATACCAAACCTGTTACTAACTGACCACTTATTGATGACTCAATACCATGGTAACTGTGTTGTCATACTAGTGGTCACTGGTTGCTAACACACACATCTAGTCCAGTACTATTCACACACAACCACATCGACTACTATTATGTGAGAGTCCAGTACTAATGATTAGTGTATAGTACAACACACACACACATCGACTACTCTATATAAGGATCTGTTGACTACTCTATGTGGGGATCCAGTACTATTCATACAACACACACACACATCGACTACTATTGACTACTCTATCTACTCCAGTACTATTCATACAACCGAGTACGACCAATGCTAAAATTCAACCACGACCACGACCACGACCACGACCACGACCACGACCACGACCACGACCGATTAACCGATTTTTTATAGAGAAAATTAAAAAGATGACAAAGAAATTAATAGCGCACAAATGGGATGAAGAAGAAATGCCTGCTTACAAACTGTGTAAGAGATCGAGAAGTTAAAAAAGAGATCGAGATGAAAGATTTGAAAACATCAGAAGAAATAAAAGCGACAATAGTAGTATGATTGGGCACCTCTAGACCAGGACTCCTCTGGACCACATA
>CAUHTR010006782.1:0-14864 GCA_959609185.1 Schmidtea polychroa | reverse complement strand
TTTATTCCCAATGCAACTTGGAGACATCAAAACTGATTAAAATATCAAATAAATAATTAATCAAACTGAATAATGAAGAATTTCATTCATACAAACAAACAAACAATCAAAATCTCGTTACGAAAATATTATGAAAATCTTCCGATTATTCAGAGTGATTAATTATAAATTATTTTAATAAAAACTTCCTCTGTCCAAAAATGATAGTCCATTTTGACTTTAAATCGTAATTCTTTTATACGTAACAGTGATACTTAAAATGCAGTTTTGTTATTTGTTCAATCAAGAAAATAAAATTATTTAATGTCTTTTTACTGTAAAAGGATTTACAAAACCGTTCAATTTTTTGTATTCTCTATTGACAATCATTTTGGGAAAAAGGCTAAAATGCAACTGGATTATCATTTTTGGACAGAGGGAGTAGTTTTTATTAGTATAAAATGTATCTTTAAATATTTCATTGAATTCTAACTCGACGAAATCCAAAAAGGTTCTTTCAACATTTTCTAGGAGATTAGAATTACTTTGTTACTAGAAATTACTGAATGACCAAAAATGTATCATACAAAAACTCATTTTACGTATATTAGATGTTTGATTTCTTGAATTAATTACATCCATATTTTAAAAACAAAACAAAACTATATTTTTAAAAACCACACAAAATCTCTCTTATTTAAACAATCTCTGTTTTTAGCTTTGAGGATATTTTTGCAAGCATGAGTTGATAATTGAATGGGGAATATTCGTACACAAACATTCAATAAATATTTTATATTTTAATTTTCAATCATTCTTAAATATATTTAATTTATTATTTTAATTTATAATTTTATTATCTTTTAATTTTATTACTTATACGCGGGTCAAAGAACGTACAAATTAATTTTTAATGAAATCATTGAACTTTTTTTTATTTTTGTTACTTCGACTTATACACGGGTTTCCAATTTAGGACTTAAAAACCTCTTAAAATTTATTCGACTTATAAGCGAGTATATACGGTAATTTTATTATATTATTTAAATCTATTTAAATCCGAAAATTAAATACTAACTCTATTTAATTACTTTCACAACGTAGAAGTAACGAAAGATTTATTAAAATCTGCCGAATTTAGTTCTTTTCCGTCACTTTATATTGGACCCATTTTCTTGACTTCCTAACCTTTCCAATTTTCCAAGTGATCGCTAATTCTTGTATCACTTATATTTATTAGAATTGCCACCTCAGGTTGATTTTCTTGGATTATATTTAATCAATTTAAATGACTTGAGACTCCAACTTTGAGCCTTATCATGGATATTCATAAAAAAAATTCTTTAAATATGTTGGAATAATATATAAAGGTACAATAAAAATAAAAAAACACCAAAATAATAAATGTGCAAAAATAAATTAATTAAAAATTAATTAATCATTAATGGATAACCCGAGTCGATAGGAAACCCGAGCGATTGGGAAAACCCGGAAGGCACTGAGACTAGATCAACTAGATAATTATCAAAACAAGTTGAAGCAAACTAACTTAAGCGCCAGTAGGGAGAAAAGAAATTAGATTGTTATTATCCCAAAAGATTTCAAATAATGTTTACCCAATATTAGATAAGTTTAGTGATGGAATTCAGCTGGTACGCACCTGTACGCCCGTACTGGTTCTTAATAAGTTCTACACCAAAGCGCATTTGATTATCATAAATGAGACATTCATTTAGCTATGTCAAATAGGCTTTGTTTTGGATTTTAGTTAATTTTAAGATTTTTTGTTAAAATAATGAATAAAGAAGTAAGATTTATATTAAATTTTTCATAGTTTACCTAAAATATCAAGTATTTAGGGAAGAATCTTTAATATGATTATTAATATGATTTTTGAAATTATTATGATCTGGTTTTCGAAGTTCCTCGTTAACTGCTTGGGATATTGCAGTAAATCATTCATTGAAGGTAAATCTGTCTGGAAAATCCATCAACCGAAGAAACTTTAGTCCTTACCCCATTTTTAATTTTGCTCAACACTTTCGATGGGGTTCAAAAATGGATTATATGGCAACTTTTCTATTTGAATAGTCAATGAAGATATATTATTGTAAATGGATTAGCTCATCTTTGAAAATTGAGACCTCGATTTGTTGGTATATTGTTATAAATTCTATTGTCTACTCGTGATCTACCGAAGCTCTTGTTCGTCCATCTATTGAAGAGCATTCATCTATGAATTTCTTGAAATGAAATAGTCGATTCTGATGAAGTTTCTGACATATTCTTGTATATTTTTTATAATTAATTAATTTTAAATGGAAAATCTTTAGCTAATTGAATGTCCGCATGATAAATCAATGTCCTATAGTGTGTTTGTATGTATTTATTTATTTTTCTTCCAACAGCGATTTTCTCTATCTTTCTATAGTGTAAGAGCTAATTTAATGTCACCTAGCTAATTCAATGTCCCTTCTGGCTATGACACACATACATTTATTATAAGTAAGTTAATATTTATATTATTAAATATGCAAATCAATGGCCATTTGATGATAATCAATTGCCGGTTGGTGTAGTAAGTGCATACGGATTTTTTATTTTACAAATCAATAAAATTTGGAAAGCGCAATGGTTCCAAAAAAAATTGAATTCCATCACTGAGTAAATGCCGATAATCACCCAAAAATATTGTTTATCCAATATTAAATAATTGCTTTCTCAGAAAAGTATAAAAGGAAAAGCTGGACAGAAACGAGCGCCAGTTAGTCGAAGAAAACGATATCGGATTAGAGGACGTTTACTAAACTAAAGAAAAAATTCAAGTAAACCTAAAGTGAAGTATAAATTATCGTATCACAAAAGGTGATTACCCCCTGGTGATAAACAGATATTTTGAAGGAAAGGTACAAATATTGTAATTGTGGGTAAAATTTGAATAAAGTTGTTTTGTGCTGAGTTTTAGTTATTTGTTTTGAAGAGTCAGTGATTACAGTGATTTATTACATGTTAATCCAACAATTATATTTGCACATAACTTCCAGGAATTGTAAATAAAATGCTGATATGATTGTGAGAAATTATTACTACAAAAAAACAAAATATTTTATTATTAAATATTTTTAAATAATTAAGTTTATAATTAAAAATATAATTTATAGTTTACAACGAAAAGCTGGTTCTTGTATTTCGCTTTTATAAATCGCAAAATAATTATCTAATATTTGCAATTCGTGTTTTGGATTTAAAAGCACAAAAATATGATATACACATAGAAGTACTTCGTGCTCCACTGGACAAAATCTTTTATACCTTGCAATAACGGCTTCAATCGTTCAATCTATTTCTTCAATCTTTTCGTTACTGTATCTTTTGAAAACTTTCAATAAATAAAAAAATGAAGGACCAAACCACAACAAAGTATTATTGAAACAATTTAAAAATATGTTAATTTTAAATTTTTTACAATAAAAATTTTTAAATTATAATATATAAATTAAATGTTAATTTAATCCATATAACAATCACATAATTACATCTTTAATTTAGACCAGGGGTCGGGAATCCGTGCTTCATAAATGTTTAATAAAATCTGCTGTTGCCATTAAAAAATTGACTCTTATCCACATAAGAAAACCTAAAATATGTCGTAAAGTAAATTAAAAAAAGTTGGAATGTATTGAAAACGCGCCTAGAAGTCTAATGTTCGCGATACTATCACCGTTTCAGCATATGCACATTAAGATACAAGAAGACGACGCATCGGAGTAGCAAGCGCAATAAAGATATTCATCATACGCTGCTTTTATAAGAACCGCACTCGCACCACAATTGCCAGCTGAGACTGTGCTTTGGATACGAGTGTATACACCTAAATCCTAATTATAAAAGTTTCTATAATCTAAAAAAATCGATAAAATTATAGTATAGGAACACACAAACTTACCTGTGTGTAAAAATTTAATGTTCCGAAAGTTAAAAGTTTTTATATAGAAATTGAGAAAGTGACAGAAAAATAATTTTACATACAAACACAGCACACACAATATAAAATACATGCAAATTTTTTATTGCGTTTTTTATTCCGAAAGTTAAAAGTAATTAACATATTGTTAACATATCATTATTTTTAATATATTAAAAAGTCATGGAGGAAAAAATTTTAGATTTTGAATTCGACAAAAAAAGGACGACAAAACATCGTAAGATCTATTTTCGCACCCTTCCTAACACTTTCTGAAAATTCTGTTCTCACCATGTTATTCCTCGCTACTTGTCCCCCCCCCCATGGACAATTTTCCAGACTTTAATTCGAATTTATGAATCTTTTATCGATTTTTCACAATTCACATTTTTGTGCTTTCCCACAAACTAATGTACCTTCTCGAGCCTTTCTATCCATTTTATTTCTTCGCGTTGTCAATTCTCTCCCTGACCAGTCTTATACTTCTCTTATTCCTCCAATTACAAATATAATTTAATTTTATTTTTAATTATTTTATAACCTTAACAATAATAATACTAATAATAATAATAATAATAATAATAATAATAATAATAATAATAATAATAATAATAATAATAATAATAATAATAATAATAATAATAATAATAATAATAATAATAATAAATAATAATAATAATAATAATAATAATAATAATAATAATAATAATAATAATAATAATAATAATAATAATAATAATAATAATAATAATAATAATAATAAGTAATCTTTTAAATAATTTATACTGACGGACGTTTCAAAGTTTAAACAGAGTCAAAGAAGCTGTCCAAAATTCACCAAAAAGCATTCTTTTTATTAATTGGGCGACTGTTAATTTTCCTAATATATAATTTATATAGCCGTTTAAAGATTGACAGTTTTCATAGGGAAATGTCATATCCAGCTTTTGAGATTTATCTAAAAATTCCATAACAAATCAAATAATCAATAATTGCACAATAATATTTATTAAACGACTTATTGGAAATTTCAGATGTGCAACATTTTATAAAAATTCAATTTAAAAAAGAAACCCAAAAACATCTAAATAAATATGAATTTATAATTTGTTTTCAATATTTATCAAAAACTTCATTTAAACAATTAAAAAATTAATTTTGACAACCAAGAAATAGTTTCAAATATTAATAAAAATATCCAAAAAAAATTATTACACAATTTATTATGATAGTGATTAAGAAATATCGGATTTTATAAGGAAAATTATACTAATGGAATTCTTTTACCATGTCCAAGAGCGTAAATGCCATTTAAAAAAATTGGTTTATTCGAGTTAGTAAAGTTTTTAATTGTTGTTCTAATTTCTTCGTTTTTAAAGCTTTTCTCAGTAAAAAAGTAATAGTCGGTTGGAGATACCTCTCGTGATTAGGGTTGATGTTGTAAAATTACATAATTGACCGAATCAAGTTTCTAAACAGTTAAATGAGATGCATGAGGTCTTTTATTACCATGTAAGAGAATAGATCCTTGTCGATTTATGAGCACCGACCCTGTTTTTTTCAAATTTTCATGCATTTTTCAGTATTTTCATTTGTATTTTAAGCAACCGCATTCACACTTTGGTTATTTGTATATGACAACCAAATTTATCTTTTTCTTTTCCTTTAAAGTCATATCAAGAATTACTAATTTTTTCCTCAATATACAATATTAAATGCTTTTGGAGTCAAAATTTTGAACCTTCTCATTTAAGGGCCTGAGAATTATCCTTAAGTGGAATAAGAATATTGTCATTATTATAATTTATGTCAGGCATATTTTATTTAAAATTATTAATGTTGTTTGTTTTAATACTATAAAGTTGTTAGGATTATCTCAATCAAGGGCAAAATTGAAATCAAATATTTCTAGATATAATTTAATGAAAACAACAATAAAAGTCAACTGACTTGAGGAAGGAATTGTTTGATTCTTATTGGTTATTTCCCTTAACTAATTTCGGATGTCAAAAGTAGCCATTTAATTAAGAATAAAATACACAAATTGATAGAAAATTTGATAACCAATGAAGTATATAGAAAATGAAACCATACGATTATCGAGAAAGTGTTATTGTAAAAGCTAAATTTATTGTTAAAATTTATTCAATGTGAGATCTTTCTAAAAGCAGTTTATTTGTCGATTAAACAAAAGGAAAAGAAAGCAAAGTCAAAACTATGATATCAGAAATTAGTGCAAGATACAATAGTGCTGTCCCTCCCAAATGGTCTGACAAGTGTAGAATGATAGTGAATTTATTGGTTATTGTAGCAATGAAATATTTCTTGGAAACTAGGTTGTATTTGTGTTTAGTCAATAAATCTTAGATCATCTGTGTGGTGGTCAAAGTAATCCAATCTGGTTCATATTTTATTTCATTATTATGATTTAAAGTTGGCAATAAAAATGACATAACAGCCATTCTGTGCATGTGATCAGATACACTTTCAGGATTATTTACTCCATAATTAACCCAAACAGTTCGAACGGTATTCTTTAATTGACATATTAATAGCAAAAACTCGATTGAATTGCTCATTTTAAAAAGGGTTATTCAATAATTCAATTGCTTTTTAAATTTTCATTTTCAAATTACAATAAATTCAAAATAAATTATAATAAATTCAAAATCTAATATTTACTTACAAAAGTAAAACAAACATGATTTTCCTTAATTAAGCAAAAAAAATGTCTTTTAATCGTTCACCACTAATTATAAAAAGTAACAATTAATTATCAAGTTTCCAATTTTTTTAGATATCTCAATCAAATTATTTGTCCGTTATTTCTTGGATCCATAATTGATTTGTGTAGTGGTTTGATAAAAATATCTATTCGGGTTCATATTATTGTTAGGATTTGTTACGTATTTCGCGAATTGTAATGGATGAAGGTGTTGGTCTATGAGAGCTAACACTAACACTATTAGGAGCTGAATATAGTGGATCTTGATAATAATAACATGGCATCGAATTTGCTTTTCTCGTCTGAGATTGGTTTATAGAACCTGATTGATAATAAGAAGTATTAGCTGATTGCATGAATTTTGATTGGCTCTTGGAATGAGTTAGAGTAGACTGAGATGTTCCAACTAATGTGCTGTTATAGGTGATATTTGATTGGCCATACTTGTGCTCTAATTGATCATTATTCGTTAATGATCGCCCATTTAGACTACGTTCCGGCTTTGCATATAATATTTATATAGATTTTGCTAATGCCGTGTAACGGCTCACTACATATGGTGTATCGGTATCAAGTATATATTCTTTGACATTACATTTAACTTCTCAAACGTTCTTGTGTAATTCTTCACGAATCTTCAATAATAATTTTCAAATGTTAGAAATATTTGTAATTCCTTTTCGGTTGTAATTATCACCCAATCTTTAGTGATATCGAGTTTTTTAGATCTGTTTTCAGTCCTTTAATATAAGCAATGTGTCCTAAATAGTAATATTCCCTTTTAAGAAACATATACTTTCTGAATCGGCTTTGATTTCTTTTCATCATCTTGTTGCAACAACTTGAAATTATAGTTTTTCTTACAAAATATATCTAAATAGTTCATCACCTTATTAAAGTGCCTTATTTGTACAAATATTTGAAATATAACAACATTTTCCAAACATGAACTGCTTTCGGTAATTTTTTCTTTTCACAATTAGAATATGATCTTACTTTAATCTTTTCCACTTCGGTAAAATTCTTCCTTGACGGTTATGACATTCTAGTGATTTATATTTATGAAAATTAAAATTTATATACATTTTATCTATTGTTTCCCTTTTTCATAAATATTATAATCAAAAACAATGATTCAATTTTATTTAATTTTCAAAAATTTTATAATATCAGATTTATTATTTTTATTATTATTATTATTTTTATTATTATTTTTATTATTATTATTATTATTATTATTATTATTATTATTATTATTATTATTATTATTATTATTATTATTATTATTATTATTATTATTATATTATTATTATTATATTATTATTATTATTATTATTATTATTATTATTATTATTATTATTATTATTATTATTATTATTATTATTATTATTATTATTATTATTATTATTATTATTATTATTATTATTATTATTATTATTATTATTATTATTATTATTATTATTATTATTATTATTATTATCATTCAATTATAAATATTTATATTTTATTATAAACATGAGCTTCGAAGTATCTATTTACTTTTTAATTTAAAAAATATAAACATTTAAAATATATGCAATAACATATATTTTTAAAATAATTGTCTAAAATGGAATAGAATCTCTAAGACTTGAATTTTAGAACACTGTATTCCCTATAGATTCATTATTAGAAAAATTATTTATTTTTTTGAAATATGTTGATTGAATATGTGAGCGGTTATTTTTTACTGGATATTATTAAATCTAAATTTCATGAATAATAAAAACAGTTTATATTTTCATTTTTGATTGGTATGGACAATTTTTGCAACCCAATTAATTTCCCAATATTTATCACTAATAATGAGATGATATTTATTTTATTCAATACAACAATAAATATAATAATAATAATAATAATAATAATAATAATAATAATAATAATAATAATAATAATAATAATAATAATAATAATAATAATAATAATAATATAAAGTGATGATTTCTTGGTAGCAGCATTTATTATTTAAAACAATAAAGTGATAATTTAAGCCTTTTGCTGCGAATAATGTATTTAATGAAAAATTTTCGACTATAAGATAGTCCTTGTCAATCTTATCAATCAAAATTCAAAATGACACCAACTAAAATTTTTAAATTTTTAAGGCTTCTATAATTAGTCCCATAGAAGCCTCTAATAAAATATTTCAAAATATTTCAAAATATTCATAAAATAAAGTCAATAACTATTTATATACGCTATTTAAATATTTTAATAAATGTGTCAATTTTGATTTTCAAATCCTATCTTTTGAAAGCATATTTCCTAAAATTTCTATATTATTTTAATTATTACTTTTTTTAATTTATTATAAATTTTATTTATTGTCAGTTATTCTCAAGGTCAATGACAATAGATGAAATTGATGATTTCATTGATTTCTTCTTTAGTGTTGATTTTTGACCGTCTGTTTATGATGAGAATTGCTTCTTTGAATCTGACATTTTTTTTGTATGTTTCCATTGGCTATGATTTCGATTGAAATATTTTTTCTTTCCTTTGTTGGTTGACATTGTTCGAGATGTCTGTTTATCGAGGATTTTCCACCAGGATCTAGATGTTCTTTAACTCTTTGGTGTAAGGTCCTGAGTGTAATTCCTATGTATATTTCCTTGCATACATTGTACGTGATGCAATAAACGATGTTTTTTCTAAAGCACATATCTTTCTGTGTCTGGCAGTTTTCCATTGTGCAATTGTTTTCTCTATTTATGTTGTTTGCCAGAGCTTTTCTCAAAGTCCAAGATTTATGTGCTATCCGAATTGGAAGACCGTTACGTTTAACTTCTTTCAGGATCTTGAAGTCGAGTATGTCACTGATGAATGGGATATTAAGATAGAAATATTTCTTCTTCTTTTGTGTTAAATCTCTAGATCTTTTTGAAGTAGAATTTATTCTATCAATGTTCTCACTTTGGTATCTGTTTCTGTGTGGGATTTTATTGAAATTTGATTGTTGTTTAAAGTTTTCGTTTTCTTCAGCGCATTGATTGGCTATTCTTCGATTCTCGTTTCTTATGACATGTACTTTCTGTAAGTATGGAAGCGCTGATCTTTGTTGCATAAATATTTCTTTGCGAGCTGGTTTTCTGTAAAACCCGTATACTTTCAAAAGATATGATTTAAAAATCAAAATTGACACATTTATTGAAATATTTAAATAGCGTATATAAATAGTTATTGGAGGCTTTATTTTAAAATATTTTGAAATATTTTATTAGGCTTCTAGAAAGCTAATTATAGAAGCTTTAAAAATTTTAAAAATTTTAGTTTGTGTCATTTTGAATTTTAAATGATATTTATTTTATTTTGATTTTAAATAAATTTTTAAAAAAAATTCAGAAAAAAAAGTATATCATATTATATTATATTTATAACCAATGAGAATTAAGAAAAAGGAATTAAAAGAAAGATAGAAATGTATTTCCAGGAGATTGACAAGAACCAGCTTATTGTCGAAAGTGTTATCATTAAATACATTATTCGCAGCAAAAGGCTTAAATCATCACTTTTTGTTTTAAATAATAATAATAATAATAATAATAATAATAATAATAATAATAA
This sequence comes from Schmidtea polychroa, assembly GCA_959609185.1. NCBI lineage: Eukaryota > Metazoa > Platyhelminthes > Tricladida > Dugesiidae > Schmidtea > Schmidtea polychroa. The sequence goes on along the minus strand of CAUHTR010006782.1, from coordinate 4,590 downwards.
TAATAATAATAATATAATAATAATAATAATAATAATAATAATAATAATAATAATAATAATAATAATAATAATAATAATAATAATAATAATAATAATAATAATAATAATAATAATAATAATAATAATAAATATAAGTGAAAAATAAAAAGATAATAATTTGTTTACATTGCAAAAAATGTTTCTTTAAAACAATTGATTAGGTATTAGATAAATTAATATAAAAATTCATTTATTTATATCGTTCTCCATGTCATATCATTGACCGTTAGATTACTTTGATAAGTGATAAACAGCAAGGAAACCGGCAAGGATCCCACGACTAAATGACTGGTAAATATCGACGGCGACATATCCATTGGTGAATTTCCCCATTCAGTGTGGAATCTATAAACAGAATCATAGATAATTTATCTAATGGATATCCTCCGTATTAAGGAATATCAGAAGTTCACTGGGGGGCATAAAATATATTTCTTTATGTCAGTTTAGAGAAAACCTGTTATGATTACAATTTTTGAAGAAATTATAAAAATCGTAAAAAGTTGATTAAATTGCATATAATTTATTAAGTTTGTGCATAATTATTGCAGCTTTTTTAACAAATTTTATTCAACAAAAACAATAATAACATTTCACAAAAATTCCGTAGTATGTTCAGTATTTACTTCATCTACTGCTTCACATTTGCTTGCCAGTCGGTCGATTCCACGGGCAATCCACTCTTTGACAGCGGCCTCCAATCCATTGTTTACTGACCAAGTTTTCAGCAATCGTCTGATAGGATAGCCCATAGGCGCTTCTATGGGATAATATGGCGGACGGGAAAGCAGTTTCCAGCTCTTTTTGACAATAGATTCGACGACATGAGTTAAACAGGAGTACGTGCATTATCGAGGTGGAAGACTATATCGTTCTTTTGCTTGTTCCTTTTGTCTCGATTGCAGTGTAAATGCGGTCAAGTTGAGCCAGAAAGACGTCGCTCTTGATATAAAATTTCCACTTGTCGTTTTCTTCTACCGCAAACATGTTTACTTACATGAATACTTACACGTTTTCTTGATAAGTGTTGCATATCTAGTTTTTCAGCTTGTGTTACTATTTACTATTTATTATTTAAGTAGTGAAATAATACACCATTTCCAAATTGTGTCTACTATAAGCTGACAAATGAGTGCTCACATACACATTAGTGACTAAACTGTCAAAAGCACCTGATTACTTAGCTCAAATAATTAAGGCTCTCAAAAAATACATTTCGGAATTACATTTTATGAAAATTACCTAATAAAGCATTTCCAATTTAGAAAAAAATTAACTAAATGTTGTAAGGGAATTTTATCATTTATTTGTCACAGAAAAATCTACAAATATTTACAAAAAAAGAGTAAATCAAATAACTTTCTGTCAATGCCAAACCGGATTTGTTTTTTTTATAGATTTTTTTTTGTTTTTTAGTCAAAAATTGAAATAATGATGAATTTTGATTGCACTTAATAGGTATGAGTTGTTTCTGTGATTAAGGTAAATTATGGATATTATGGGCAAAAATAATATATTGTATCATCTCCAAATTGACTGTCTGATAATGGCAAATAAAGCCATGTTTTACAAATATTGCAGAGCAAATGCAATATTAAATATTTCCCATTTTAACCAAATTTATAACGACTCATGGACTTTTATTTTATTTTGTTAATTTGGTTTGTATAAAAATTAATAAATTGATAAGAAGGCATTTTTTAAAATAAATTAATAAATAAATTATTAAAATGCTATTTAAAATTATTTAAAAATTAAAATTAATTAACCTTTGTTTGTTAAGCATGTTAAAAATTAAAATTTAATGACATTTAGATTGAGCTTCCAAAGTTGATTAAATAATAGTGAATTAAAAAGAAGAATTAAAATTATTATTAAAATTAAAATTATTAATAGTTAAATAAAAACGGTAAAGATTTTATTAATAAAAAGTCGCCATTCTCACATCTTTTTCACCTTATATTTCGATAGCATCACTATCATCATCAGGTTACCTACATTCACGAATTATAAAATCTATAAATTTTAAATTATAAATAAAAATTTTAAACAATTATTTTTTAAAAAAAATTTGCAATAATCAATTATATTTAAACTTTTAAAATTATTTAAAAATATTATTTTAATTATTTTTTATAATTATTTAACATAACTATTACTAATATACATCAACATTCATAAAACTTAATTAAAAACATTCAACACACACGTATTCACTGCATTCTGCACATTGATTTTAGGATTAAAAGTTCTTATCAGTAATGCTTCACATGTCACACGCTCAAAACAATTATCAAAATTTTATAATAAGATTTTAAAATCAGACATTCCTAATTATCTCATACAACCTTTATTATGATTCTTAATATTGGACACTCCCTTCGGTCGACAGTGTTCTTGAACTCGAGTATAGAGATGACGGAAGTCTCTCCAATGTATGTGGCATTACACCCATTACATGTGAATTGATAAACGAGATCCGAACACAATCCAACCGGCGTTTGAGATTTACTAACAAACATACTACATACTTTGCACGATTTTGAAACAATTCTATAATTCAATGTACCCAGCTGTTTACCTATCTTTCTTTTGAAATCTTTATATCCTTCAGAAAACGGCAATACTATTGTATATTTTGGCTCATCTTGTTTGTTAGCATCAATACTCATATTCAATACATCATTCGACATATCAGTCAATTTACATTCATTCATACTACGATCCTTAGCATTATTCATACATTTATCAACAGTTTCTTTCAACGTTAACAATAAAAACCGTTTTGAATAGCCATTCTTCACCATTAATTCAAAAAAAAACATCGATTTATTTACTGATTCATAGTCAAGCTTTTTAATAAATACAATCTCAATTGAAAAGAAATCAGTGTTGAAATTTGAAAAAATTTCTTATAATAATTGAAATGTAATTATAATTCGTTGTTGTAATTAATTCGGTAATCCATCGATCCGTAAAAAGTATCGAAAAGTTGAATATTTTCAATTAAATATTGGTATAGACTCTCATGTTTTTATCCGTAACTTTTTTTATAAACAAGCTGTTTTGTATATGTTTCCACAAAAATTAAAAAAATAATTTGTTTGAATAATCAGCACAGAATTTACCAACAAACAATGAAATCATTATAATCATTAACATGTTACATTTGAAAATTGTTCGATTAAAACAAACCATTTTTTCAATTAAAATATTTAGTTAATAAATTTGGATATGACCTCACTCGATATTATACAGAAAATATATCGAATAATGTTTAAAGAATACATTTTTAAATCAGGATTTCATTCTTAATTTTGTTCAAATTTGAAAATAAGAATAAATTTAAAAATATATTTACAATACATATTCATATTTAAAAAGTGATAATTTATTTTACAATTGTTTGTTATGTTTAAACAAAAACAAACAAACTAAAAACCAATAATAACCAATTTAATATTAATAATATTATTCTTAAATATTGGATCACTCATGATTGAAATAAAAATAATTCTTTTCCTTAAATTCTTTTTGAACTTTCTAGCACGTTTATAATTAATAAATAAACATAAATCTTCTATAATTCGATTTTTTTCAATATTATCAGACAAAATGTTTTTTGGTCCACTTTTATTTGTTTTCTTTTTTTTTGTTTAATTTATTTTCACTCTGATAAAAAATCACAAATTAATTATATACAACACAAACTTTCGGCTTTGTTTTTATCAAGTGTTATTTCAATATTGTTTTAATATTTATTTATTACAAATATTTACTTAATGTATTGTTTAGAGATTCAATTTGTATGCAAATAATTAAGATATTAAAAATAAAAAAAAATTGTCTTTAAAATCCCAATATTTTTATTTTTAAAATAATAAACTGCCAACCTAAAAAGTGAATTTTTTTATGACATTTATTTGAAATTAAGGTTAATTAATTGTTAGAAATGAAAAGGGGATATTAAAGATCCTTACTTAATAATTGTTTGTAAATTATATCTACTTATAGTTTTATTAACAACAGATGTAATTCTTTCCACAATTTGTTATTCTCTGGCAATGAAACTAGTTCTTAAACTAGCCAAAGTTAGTCATATAATCTTTCATTTTGGGGAGAGATATACACTGGGTAATTTGGGCGAACTCTTCAGTGTGAGGATTTAGAAAATCAAATAATATGCGAGACACAAGAGATCAAACATTAGTTTTAATTAATTTTGAGATTCCTGGGGAATCAACTTCCCAGGAAACTTTTCAGGCTAATTATTATAGAAAATTGCTTATAGATTGCTATCACATTTTATAAGCTTCGCATATCACTCTAGCAATGATATTTCTCTGGATTTACTCTATTAAAAAAATTAACTATTTAAACAAAGAATTTATAAATACAAAACTAAAAATGTGGTACAGATAACATGTCGATATTTTTTATACAGAAATAAACATAAGATTTAAGTAAAACTTTAAGTAAATCGTAATTTCCGTTATTGACTAGGTACTTTTGTCGATTTAGGCACTAGGAGAACTTTAAAAGTTTTAGTGT
>CAUHTR010006781.1:0-14875 GCA_959609185.1 Schmidtea polychroa | reverse complement strand
GTTAGTTCTAATCATGGCCTTAAATACCGCAAACAATATACCGATGAACAATTACGTGTCACAAAACTTCATGCTGGAACTTACTCATGGATGATGAAGCCTATTTTAAACTCAAATGCATTTCCTTACTGTTGACATTTCTACTACTCCTCTTCACGTTTCCAACGTTCCTCCCAATTATTGATGTGGCTATCCGTTTCTGTCTCGCACTCTGAATATCCCGTTCCCAAATATCTTCCTCGGTGCCCCCAAGCATAGAAAATGTTTGAGGTCGCCTCAAAACAAAAGGCTATTTCCATTAGGCAATTCCAACGGAAAATCGATATTGCACTGCAATCAATGTACCAAAGTGAGCCACTAGCTGATTTTCTGACTATTTGGAAACGCTTGAGATCTGTTAATCGAAATGATCCGATTTCCAATGTTAAATGTTTTGCATTTATTATTTCGTTTAGTTTGGCCTTATTTTGTGGTTCATAGGGTAACATTGAAGCTTATTCCAGATTTTGCCTCCACGCCCGTATATATATAAAAATAATCAATATTCCTCACTATCATGAAGTATCAATGCCTTTGGATCAATTTCCTATCAATTACAATATACATACCGCTGAAATATCGAACATCAAGCTCCCTTTGCGTCTCCTAAACATTCGCTACACAGAAATGGGTTTGGTATTAAAACAAACAGTTTATCTATTCACTAGGCAACAAAGTAACAAGATAAACAGTCAATATCAGTTGTTATCACTCATAAATGATAGTGTGCTAACATAAGCATAAGATAACTCTAAATCCAATTGTGCTATAGATACATTTTGAAAGTGTTATTAACGAGATAAGATTTTGTACTATATTCAAGAAAGCTTTACAGGTTTATTAGCATATCTCTATATAACAGCGGGAATAGAAGAAACGTTACAAAAACGTCACATGTTTTAGTTATTAAATATTATCGATTGGTAACCTAAACTTACGCATATATTTATTTCATTTCCATCTGCCGATAGACAATATTCGTTTTTAATATTAATCATAATAATACACAATCAAAAAATGTTCAACTCTTACCCCATGTTTGTTTAGTAATATCTTGTTGATCTATGCGAGTCATTATGCAACGATAGCGGAACTTTTCTTCATTTGTATCGAATTCAATAGCTCCCCATATATTTTTATCGGGATCTACCCACCTGCCATAGCATTTCCAGGTAAAATCATATGGAATATACTTTATATCTCCGCCACTCTATTTATCAATCAATAACAATTATATTTACATAAATAACAATATATGTATATACATCAGCTGGATCTATTGTTGGACATAAGTCAAATTTCATATAAAAAACATTATTATCTCTTAAAGGAGAGCCTTGTTTTTGACAAGCTTTAATTAAATTTGACCCTCGATCACATATTCCAGAATATTTATTTAACTTATAATTAAATTGATATATGCCTTCAATAATACTTTTACAATTGAAGTCTAACTGTTGTGATTTAGACCTAACAAACCCAGTTTCAAATCCCATTGTGTTTAAAGATTCACAAAGACCATCTCTGCTAGATTGACACTCGGTGTGTGAGTATTGCATAATATATAAACTTCTTAGGATAAACCGATAGCAAAAAAAACAATTGTTCGTTCTAAACATTTTTTTAAAAAATTTATAAAATGTAAATAATAGCATACTTATTTGATAAATAACTCCAATAGTCCGTTGTTGATTCAATTAGTGGAATTGCAGTGTTTGTTATATTAAAACAAGCCCCGTCAAATTTTCTAGAATCTGAAACTAAGTATTGTGATTTGATATCAGTAATAGTTTCTTGTCCTCCCTCTAATGAGAATAACAGCATGACGTGATCCTGCCGTAAGGTACATGGCGTCTGTGATTTAACAATTGAAATTATAGCTAAAATTAGAAAAGTTAATTATTTTTTATGTTTAAAACTAGATTCAAATTACCAAAAGCAAATGAAAGATATATAAGCATATTAAATTTCCTTGTTTTTCAAATAATTTAATTTATATTAAATTTATATTAAATTATTTGACCGGTTTGAACAAATGTAATAAAAATTATTCAAACTTTATTTTCTAACTATTTTTTAAATAATTCAATTTTTAATTTGCTTTTTAAATAACTGAAAAATTTTCATAATTAAATTTTTTAAAATAAAAGTAATTTAATGCAGTAAAAATAGCAGGTAAATAAAATTAACTAACTCGACTAATTTTAGAAATGATGGTAAAAAATTTATTAATTGCACAGTTAGATGCAAGAAAATAATAAAAATAGTCAAAAAACTAAACAATAATTATTCCAAAAGCTAGAAAATCAAAGTAGGTGTACATCTGATAGAACAATAATATGACCAACAGATATTTATATAAAATGGTTGAAGTCGCTGACATATTTTTATCGGCATGGTTACCAATGCACTTCCACGTTGCATCGCCATGACGACAAGGCAATGGTTGAATTTCCGATCTAAACATGATATTGCCGAATTACGCTGTCACTAATATGTGGTTTGGGCTATTGACCTAATTTCACTACTCTAGCAACTCACCCGCTTCAGTTGCGGAATCCATATAATTGCTCTTCTAATTAAAATAAAAAGCAACCAAATTACAGCCGTCACAAAAATGACATTTACTATGTAACCTGGAGAGAATCCGAAAACAAAGTTGAGAATATCATGATGTGTGAAATATGGGGTTATGTCCGTTAACCTACTTTCGTTACCCTACTTCCTGGTAGAATGCTGATGATTAATTGTTTTCAAGTCTCCTATCTCAACAGATGCAACTCATCTTAAAATATCTGTTGGTTACTTAGGGGAAAGATGTTTACTGCGATCAGATTAGGATTCCCTAAGCAACCATCATAATTTGACGAATCATCTCCCTTACGAGTGCCCGTGATGATGTGTCACGTTGGTGATGCACACGCAGGTCGGAACTTACTAGCAGGTGAGCCCCTGTGGTAGGACTACTCCCGGTAAGGTTCGCTGTACGGGTTCAGGAGTGCCATAAAAGGACTTACCTCATTTCATTCACTCAAGACAGTACGACCTTGGTCCAAGGGGACGACTTTACTCATCCAATATTGATACATTACAAGATAAGTTAACTCCAAGTCAGACAAACAATTGAACAATCATAGGGTATGAAGTAGACATCAATAAGATTTATTTACACAAAACAAAACATATTCCAATGAGCCAGACACTTAAAATTAAATGTTGCGAAGTTTATACAGAGTTCGGGATAAAGTTCATCCAATCACGAATAGTATTTACAGGTATTTTCTATCACGAAAGCATTTTTCCTTCGGCTAACAGGGCATCTATATATACCTGTAGCCGAGCATCTTCTTGAATAGGGAATATTTCAGGTGGAACAATTCTATAGGTTTCTTTTGAGAGGGGTGTCTTTGCTTTTGGGATATGTGTTCTCAACACCTGAACCTCAAAGAGTGACGCTTCTAAAGTGACGATTGCGTCTCGGCGCTTCTAGTTCTTTTCAGCCCGAGAGGGGCGTTTTCGTTTCTTAGAAGTCGAAGCGGTAGGTTCATTGGTACGACCGGAAGATGAAGTGTAAGTTGTTTCTTTAGCTGCGGCTGCCGGTGCACCGTGTTTACTTGATACCACAAATAGAACTGGGTCGACTAACGGTGAAAAATTAAATCCGTGACCAGTACAACTGGTTAACGGTAACTGCACTTCTTCATCTCGGTGATGGAGAGGGAATACATTTGTCCCGTCCTTGATAGAATATTCTCGCACTCTTCTCTGAATTTCGGATTCAGAATAAACATTGTGCAGCACTTCTGATTGAGCCTTGATTGTCAGCTTCTAACACCGGCTCTCTTCAAGGAGACTGTCTCTACAGAGCTCCAGTCTCAATATCTTTGTTTTTTCTTCCTTCATCTGTGGCGGGAGAACCACGTGCATTCGAATGTCTTGATGCGCTTCTTTAGAAGCGCTATATAATCATGCAGAATTCTGATGTCTGAGTTTTTATCTGCACAAGAGAAGCATGGTCTTGGCCCTTTTGGCGGTAAACTTGGTTCGTACATAACTAAAAGAAATTAGGAAAGTTTATCGCAATATCAGAAAAGTCATCGTAAAAGATTATTCGACGTTTGATTCCCTTCCCCTTATCTTGTAAATTACATTAATATCCTTTACCCCCCCCCCCTCACATTATACAAAGCAAATTTCATCACTGGAACTGAAATCATTGAGGGCGAGATTTGATCAATGACCTTTGAATTTTACAAACTATTAAAAATCAATCATTACTGAGGTTTCATATTTTATCAATTGTGATTTGTGTGATGAGTGTGGAATGTAATGTCATTTACCACAGAACTCTACTATTATTAGCAACCATTCAAAAGGATATGTATTTATGAAAAGGAAAATTCAAAAAAAAATGAATTGGCATTATTATTATATAAATTCAATTATTAGGTGTTGTTTATTCAATCATTTCAATCTCGATTTGTTCGGACGATCATCGTCTAATGGGTGGTGTTCTGTATAATAAAAAAATCATCTAAGTGATCTAACGATGTTTATTCAAACTGTCCTCCTCGAGTCTTTACTTGTCTATCTAAACTTGAATAATCACTACCGTCTATAATATGGCTCCTAGATTTATGCAGTTAAAAATGATGGTATAAACAAGCCTGGTTAATTCGTTTAAATCAGCGCTTAACCTGTCTAACTTTGTGTACATTATTACTCGTAGATAGTAAACCTATCAAAATAATCTTGGAACCATATATGCGATGAATATTTAAATTTCGATCAACCGGATGACTAGAATATGCTGGCTGATGTTCGACGAATTTAGTGAATGAGTGTTTACTCGAGCGAATATTGCTAAATGGAGATTTCGTCAACACTCATGTATATACCGAAAAATTGATTTTGTGAACTCCGGTGAAAATCGTAAATCTCCCTATTAACGATGGAAAAATAGCATAGAGTTGAACGTTTGGATTTATTATGCATTTCATGCCGAAGGTGGTCGTCTTATATTTGAAGAGTCAATAATGTGAATTCTCAATGAACAACGGGATTAGACGTTTCCTATTATGCCATCTCGACGAATATTGGAATGAGAAAATTGTTCCTAAAGTTCCTACATGTTGCTATCTGCCGAAATTTTTCAAGACAATTTGTGATACTCTCAGGATTTTGTATCTGACGAATTTATGCCGATTGCCACTCGATGAAAACATCTGTTACGTTGGATCTATTTTTAATTTCTACTCATCTACCTCAGTGGTTTCTCCACTTACCATGACTCACCTGGGGACCACCGGTATTGCTACCGACCGTCTCCAGACCGCCACAATAGACAGATCAACCATAATCGTAACCATCAATAAGATGCAATTATGAAAAATATATAAATAAAACGTTGTAAATAAATTCTTTGATTTTTAATATAATCATAAAAGTATCAAATTTACCTGGCGACCATGTCCTTTGGATTCTTAGTATGATCCACTGCATGTGATTTTATCATTTAAATTCATTTTCCAATGGCATTCTGTACGAAACGCTTCAATCAGTTACCATCACATTTCTCATATATTGGATTCCAAATTAATTCAATCATTCTGATCTAACTAAATTGCATATTCTTGAAATTTTCTAATATCGTTAATTCATCGTTCTCATATCCCCAGTTCATGATCATCATACTCAGAGCTTCCAAACGGCATCATCGCCAGTCCCGTCGAGAGAAAAAAAGTCATAACTATCTTTATATGTAATATTTTATCGAATGAAAATTTATAAATTCATGAAAATCGACTACTGATACCAATTCATAAATCAAAATAAATAAAATCATAAATCATTACTTGGTTCTCTCGACTGGTTTTTCTCAAAAACTATTAGACCGAATTGGATATAGTAATCCGTAGTAATCTCCGAAAATGCTCGGTAATCAGTGATCGTCAAATAACTTTCTGTTCCGAAATAAATTCGAATTCTAATGATCTAGTGTTATTCCTGTAATCGATATTAATAGAGTCGATTCCTGTGTTCTATAAGTTCTTGGTAATCGTTGCAAAATGTGATTGTAATGGATTTGTTAGAATTATTCTTGAGTTCTATGAGTTCCTGATGATCGTTGCTAAATGGGTGCTGAAATGGATTAGAGTTATTCTTGAGTCCTGTAAGGATTTGTTAGAAGTTAAGCGAATGCCTTAGTGTTTTCCTTATATAGTATATTTTGTCCAATCAGGACTAAGTTGTGTTGTGTTTTGGCTATTTTTCTTTATTTCTTATATTTTAATTGTTTTTATTGGGTATTATTTTGTTTTATTTTATTAATTTATTGTTTTATTTATTTTCTATATTTTTGTGTAATTTTTGTGGATTTTCGTTAATCTTTTGGTGTGTAATGGCTAGTTCTAATTTTTGTTAATATTTTATGTCCTTATTTTGGGTTTTTCCGTGTTTAGATTTTATTTTATTAAATTATTTTTCTCTTTTTGTCTGTCGCTCATGGTTAATATCTTATTCTTTATACCTATTTCTGTTTCTTGTGATATTTATTTTTTAACTGTTTTATTTTTATTCTATTATTTGCTTAGATTTTTCTTATTAATTCTTTCGACTCTATTTTTTATAGAGTTTATTTTTACTTAGTTCATTTAATGCTAAATTTATTTGCTTATTCGTTTTTACTTTCGACTTTTCCCATATCCAATTCAGTCTAATNGATGCTTAAGAAAATATATTAAATATTTTGTTTAAATAGGCCGAATTATATTTAAATATTTATCCGTAAGAAGATAACTTTCTTTGTCTTAGGGAAGATAACGATATCGTCATTTTCTCAATTCACTGTAAACTTCAAACTCTCTTTTTAATAAATTCAATGGAAAAAAATGAATCAGTGGTGAAATTGAAAGAAATGAAAAGTTCTTATAATAACACTGTAATTGTTCATTTTAGCTCGCGAGATACCTTAACTAACTATATTAAATATTTTATTTAAATAGTCCGAATTATATTTAAATATTTTCGTATGAAGATAACTTTCTTTGGCCTTAGGAAGATAACGATATCGTAATTTTTTCAATTTATTTTATTTTCCTTTTATCTTTATTATGACCTGTTTCTTATAGAAACAGTCTTTTCAATTTGATTAATTATTTCGGCTTTACTACTAAGACAAGATTTAAGCATCTTATTAAAATAAAACAGTTTACTATAATTTTTTTGCACAATCATTTATATTTTCAATAACTTCATTAAATCATTATTGTCATTATTCTGGACCTTCTTGCTTGATGAACTGGAGCTTCAGTCTGCGCTTTCTTTCAAATTTTCCAGGACAAGGTTTGCATGCTTTCTTTGATATTGGAGTTGTTGTTGGGATTCTGGATATCAGAGCTGCTATAGCTGGGAACAGCTCTGTCTCGGAGTACAACGGTACTATCCCAACTGTAGCGTCGACATGATTTCCTGCGCGCAGCTCCAAAATTTTCTGAAACTGTTGCCAGAATGTTAGTTTAAAATCTCTGATAATCGCTTGATTCTCAGCTCGAGTTTTATCCATAGAGTTTTTCATTTCATAGCAGCAATCTTCTGGTGGAGTTTCTATACCTGTGCCGGCCGGAACCAGGTTCCTTCCAACCTTCGGCATCTTCTCACGAGCGACTCAGCTCTCTCCGCTGGCGAGTCGTTTCTGTCGTATACCTTGGCATATCTTAACTGAATTTTTACATTGGGTCTGTTAGACGCAATTAAATTCAAGTTTTCTTCAAGCATTTATTTTTATAACAACTTCAAAATTGTGCCGTTTACTAGAGTATTTAAACACCGAGGCGTGATAATTATTAATATTAATGTAATTACCGGTCATACATTTAATTGATTTAATTTAATATAATTTAATATAATATGATATAATTTAATATAGAATTTAAATATAAATATTTAACAGAAATAATTATTTCTACTAACTGATCTCACTTCTACCATTTAACCATAATACTTTTATATAGAGATTTACTAACTCCTTACATCTCCCCTTCTTTAAAATGCTTTAACTTTTCTATATTCCTCGTTATTTTCCTCCCGTTTTCGTCTGTTAATAAGTAACTTCTTTCATGATTTCGTTTTATTACTGTGTATGGTCCTTCATATCTCTCGTGATCTTTGTTTTTAATTTCTTGTTTCACCAATACTCTGTCCCCCACTTCTAAGTTCCTAGTTGGGCCAATTTCTTTCGCTTGCTGTCTTTTAGCCTCTAATTTCCGCATGATTTCATTTCTATCCACTTCATTATTACTATGCCATTGCGATCTATTAATCTTTCTTCCAAATATAATTTTTTGAGCTGTTGCATTTAAAACGTATTCTTTATCAGGTATTAATTCTGCCCAGCTTTTTTTAACTCCTTCTCTGAGTGACGCGTTAAAATAGTCTTTTATAGTACGAAATTGTCTTTCAATTACACCATTAGTATTATGATGATACGGACTCGAAAATATCAACTCAATTCCTGCTGCCTTTGCTAGTTCTTTAATTGTATTTGCTTCGAAATTCTTTCCACAATCAACATGTAGTTCCTTAGGGGCTCCAAATTTCAATATCCAATTATTTAACAAAACTGCCTTTATTGTATTTTCATCTTGCTTTCTAATAGGAGTTAGAGATATGTATTTACTGTAATGATCGATTATTGCACAAATATATTTTTCTCCTCTGAAGGTTTCTCTTAATGGACCGCAAATATCCATGTATATTTTCTCCATAGGTTCTGAAGCTTGAATTATTTGGGTTTTTTCTTTTGACCTTGTAGTTAAAACTTTATTTTTCTGACATGCTTCACATATTGAAATAGTCTCTTTTACTTCATTTAGCAAATCTTCCATATCAAAATTGTTCCTAATATATTTCATAACTTTTTCTACTCCTGCGTGGCATAATAATAAATGTGTTCCCTTAATCATTTCTCGTCTTTTTGTTTCTGGTATCCAAATTTTGTTTTGATTGGTATAGATAATATTTCCTTTTAATATATATTTATTATTTTTCCTTTCATTTATTTGATCTTTTATTTCTTGTATTTCTGCATTATCTCTTTGCCATTCATTTCCATTATTTTCGGTCATCAATGTTAACAATCTAGTTTTTAATCGCCCTGATTTGGGGTTATCATGGTCCATCAAACATTGTACACATTTGCCGCATGTATTTCCAGACAGCATATCTGCATTCGTATGCGCTGTACCTTTTCTGAACTCCATTTTTATGTCTAAACTGCTCAAGTAATTTATCCACGTTTGGAACTGTGCTGTTATAGGCTTCTTTGTCGTTAACATAAAAGTTATTGCTTTATGATCAGTGCGCAAAACAAACCGTTTACCGTATAAATAATGGTTGAAATGGCGACAGAAATAATATATAGCCAAAAGCTTTTTCGTGTTATACAATATCCTCTTTCATGGCTACTCATTGCATGCGATCCATATGCAATAACGTGTTCATGCCCAATTTCATCTCTTTGTGATAATACAGCTCCAATTGTATCAAAGTTTGCGTCTGTATCTAATATGAATTCTTTCTTGAAATCTGGAAATACGAGAATTGGCGCTGTAGTCAAGGCCATTTTCATTTCTTCGAAAGCTTTCTCACATTCCTCAGTCCAGATTATTTTTTCACTATTGCTTCCACATATGCTTTCTAGCGCTCTTGATTTTGTTGCATATTCCTTAATAAATCTCCGATAATAGTTATACACTTAGGCCTCTGAAATGATTTAATAGCCTCAATTTTACTTTGATCTGTCCGAATCCCCTGACTGTTAATAATGTGCCCTAAAAACCTTACTTCGCTCTTTAATAACTGACATTTTTCTGGGTTGATTCTCAATTTAGCTTCCCGTATTTTCTCTAGAACTTTTCCAAACACATTGTAATGTTCTTCAATTGTTCTTGTAAAAATTAAAATATCGTCTAAATACACCATAACTCCTTCTTTCCATAGATCTTTCAATATTTTTGTCATTAACTCTTGGAATGTACCCGGTGCCGCCGCAATGCCAAAAGGCATTCTATTAAAACAAAATTGCCCTTCTTTAGTAGAAAATGCTGTCTTTTCTTGCGATTCTATGTCCAATTTCACTTGATAATAAGCGTTCCCAAGGTCTATAGAACTAAAGTACTTAGATTCATGTAATGTATCTAGAATTTCTTCTACATTCGGCATAGGAAAACCTTGTCTTTCAGTAATCTTATTAAGCTGTCTATAATCTAAACAAAGTCTGATATCTTTTTTGTCTTTTTTCCACACGCATACTAACGGCGTATTCCAAGGTGAATTACATCTTCTTATGATATCATTATTTTCTAAATTTTTTATAGCAGCATTTATTTTCTCCTCTAAATTGATGGGTTGTTTTCTGGATTTTATCATAATTGGCTCCTTCTTTTGTGATGATTTTATGCGCAATTAAATCAGTACATCCGATATCCTAGTTATTAGCCATAAAAACACTTTTATTGTTTTTAACAATCTCTAACAATCTTTTATTTTCGTTTAATCTTAGAATTTCTATTGCCTTTTGACATATAGCTTCTATTTCACACACAAATTCATCATATCGTTCTACATTTTGCTTGATGTAGTTTAATTCAATTCCAAACTCTTTCTGCAATTCCACTCCGCCTATTATATCTGGAACAATATTTTAAACTATTATAAATGTTATTTTTCTTTCCATATTACCAATTCTAACATCAATATATATTTTTCCGATTGTCTCTAATTTACTATCATTTGCACATCTTAACATCTCATCTGTTTTTATGATTTTCACATTCACTAATTTGTCCACAACTGCTTCTGCCATTACATTTACTCTTGCTCCTGTAGCTAGTAAGCATTCCATTCTATAGCCCTGAATTTCAAGAGTTGTACTCGATCTACCTTGCATTTTGTCATAACTCAATTTCGGTCGTTTCCATTCATCTTTAGTGAAAATATTTTGCTCCTCTGATATTTCATTAATCCACCCAATTTCCTTTCTCTCTAATTTATCTTCTGCCTTTTTAATAAATTTATAAACTTTTTCATTTACTATTTTATTATTATATTCTGCTTCTTTAATTTCATTATACTCTTCTTGATTCTTAGGATTATTATTATTATTTATTAAAGATCGATCAGCATTAAAATAACTATAACATTTAAAATTATTTAAAGGAAACTTTTTAAAATTACAAATTTTATTACATAAAGGTTCTACATTATTATATATATAAGGATTATTTACATTATTAAAATTATTATGACCAATATTTACATCAATATCAAAATTACCTAGTATATTGCTCCGTTCATTGCCTCCCGTGTCCAAGCATGTACTTTTGGGTGCTGAATATCCTCATATTTGTCTTCTGCATCATCTGAATACTCAAGTGGCATCGTCTCATCATTAGCTTCAATTGCTGCAATTGTTCTTCCTGGATTGTTGATCTTTTGTTGATAGCTTGTGGTTCGATGGGTATAATAATTATTGTTTCTCATGTTTGAATTAGTTTGAAACTTCCTTCTTTCCAAATTTGTATAGCAGTCAATCTCCTTGTGTCCACGTATGTGACATCTCTGGCATTGAATCGTTGAACATTCTCGCCGTACGTGGCCTTCAACTCCGCATGCAAAACACGTCATTTTCTTTTTCATTTGGCATTCTCGTCTAATATGACCAGTTTTCTTGCATGTCCAGCATTCCAATTGTCGGTTACTGACGTTTCGCTGCTTGAAATTATTATTTCCGTTTACCATTCCTCTTTGAGCAACATCTCTGTAGCTTCTGTAGTTTTGAACAACCAGTGAAATCTTCACAACATTAATATGGCCCATAATTTTGTGTACCTTTTCTAATTTCTTTATTGTCGCTTTTATTTCTTCTGATGTTTTCAAATCTTTCATCTCGATCTCTTTTTTAACTTCTCGATCTCTTACACAGTTTGTAAGCAGGCATTTTTCTATTTCTTCTTCATTCCATTTGTGCGCTATTAATTTCTTTGTCATCTTTTTAATTTTGTCTATAAAAGTTTCAGCTGAATCTGATCCTTGTTCATAACTCAAAGCTTCTTTTAGATCATCCATTAATGATGTCGGTTTCGAAAATGCATATCGAAGTTTCTCTTCCATAGTTTTTCCTTCGGCTGCTTCATAATCTTCCATTAGCGATCTGTCAAGTAATGTTGTAGTTAATATTACTTGCATCCTAATTGTTGTTTTTGTCGCGCCAAAAAACCTTTGACAATCCTTGATAAAATTTTCTAAATCATCGCCTTTGTGAAATTTCTCAGGTAATGGTCTGCTTATCAATAAATACGTGGTCGTGGTCGCCATGTTAGACGCAATTAAATTCAGGTCTTCTTCAAGCATTTATTTTTATAACAACTTCAAAATTGTGTCGTTTACTAGAGTATTTAAACACCGAGGCGTGATAATTATTAATATTAATGTAATTACCGGTCATACTTTTAATTGATTTAATTTATATAATTTAATATAATATGATATAATTTAATATAGAATTTAAATATAAATATTTAACAGAAATAATTATTTCTACTAACTGATCTCACTTCTACCATTTAACCATAATATTTTTATATTATACTTTTACAGGGTCCATACTACTTATTTCTTAATTAAATCTAAGCATCATATATACATGACAATACAAATTATTGGTCAAACGTTTCTGCTCAGACCTCATTATCCGTCCTTCTCCTATACTCGCTCAATCATATATTTCTGATTTTTCTTGCATTATGTCCACTATATCTCATCTCATTCATCATTTCACCGGGAAACAAAGATTCAAGTTTGACCTACCAACTTTAACTCGCACTTATTTTTTCAGGTCACCAGGGGTGGATTTGACTACACTCGGTATATTTTTATATGATTTTACATGCATATTTTATAAAACGAGGGAAAAAAATTAATTAAAATCGCTTATAAATATTATTGATTCATAGAAAAATGAGAAAAATTTAAATAAATAACCACATTAAGAAAATCATTATTCAGCAATACTCTGTCGAATTATCCTCCTTCTGCACAATAGATGTTTCCTTGAGCAATTCGTGCTTTCGTATCAGCTTAATGATTTCTACTACTTTCATGGTTTGGTAGTTAAACATTGTAATGACAATTTATGATCAATCCAACATTCCTGGTTTGCATCTACCCCAAACATAATCCTAATTTCTCTGAAATGCATAATTTAGAAAAGTTCGTTTTTAAGAGACCGTTTATCGCTATGTCTCCACTTAATAGATATCATTTAAGATCACCTGAAATAAAATCTAGAAGTAACTATTATTTGGAAAATGATTATGTAACTATAAGTAAACAAAAAAACACTTGACAATATTAAATAAAACCTTTTAGAAAAAAATCAACTACATGTGGAACCTTACTTTCGGCAAATATTTTCTTTAATTTCGAATTCTGGATAGGCTCCTTTCTTTTTTCTGTATCTCGATCTGTGGCGAATTATTGTTAGCGCTATTGTATTTTTAAAGAGTTTGTTTCAGTCTCAATTATTGAATGATAAATAAACGATTTCAATAAATAACTGCTTTTTTCTTTAAATTTTATGTTTTTAGCATATTGTTATATTATTCGAATTATTTTAATAATTCGAATAGTTAAAAAATTCTTATTCGGATATTCGAAAATTCGAAAAACACGAATAGTGTTAAACCATATTTGAGAGCTTCTAAAAATATAAATTTAATCGAAGCAATGTTATTTTTAAGAACAAATTCAAATAAATAATTATTAAACTTTAATCTTGTTTTACTTTTTATGCCTATAACATGAAAAATTTAGTTATTTGAAAGGTAGGAAAACAACCTGATAAAATTAAACTTTTTTGAGTCGGAATGGAGTCTTGTTTTTGGTAAATATGGGAATCAGAGTCGGAGTAGGGGTCGTGTTTTCTAAACGACTCCACAGCCATAATTATAACTGATCAGGGTACCCAATTTGAGAGTGATCTCTTTAATAATTTAGTTAAACTTTGTGAATGCAATCACATTCATATAACTGTGTATCATCCACAATCAAATGGATTGATTGAAAGATTTCATCGCTCTTTGAAAGTCTCACTAAAATACATGGCACAAAATTGTAGACTCTACTAATATTACAGCTCGGATGAAGAAACTTTCCAAAACGCTCCAACCAACATATCACTATTGCAAATGTTATTTGGTAGCAATACAATGTTACCATGATATATGTTTTCGGCATCCTAATGAAATAAAGTCGAAGGCATTGGAAGAGGTTAATCAAAGTCTCAATGCACTTAATACCAACTCTAATTTAAGATAAAAGCAATATTTCGAGAAATTGGGTATTCACGAAACTGGTATAGCTAGAATCATCTGAAGCACTTAATTAAATAATGAGATACAATGCAAGGAAACATAATAACAATAAGCAAAGACTCAAAATAAGTTGAAGTGAATATGCAAAGAGTAAAACCTGCTTTAATCGAAGAATATAGGAAAGAAAATTCAGATGAAACAGGTGAAGTTGGCTGCTCCATTTAAAATAAAAGAGGCCTATGTAGTATCCTATAACTATAGAAATAATAATATTGTTGGGTTATTGGGTTGGTGATAATATTTTTAAAGTTAAAATTCTCAAAGATGACTCCAAGCGTGTCTTTGATTGACCCACCAATAACACTTGACAACAGAAATCTTTATTGATAATAACAAATAATTTTCATTTTACACTGATAATCAATTCAGCACTCTGCTCGGTGACTATACAGTGCTTATTGCAA
>CAUHTR010006775.1:0-14952 GCA_959609185.1 Schmidtea polychroa | reverse complement strand
ATAATAAGGATGATATTTCAATGCTGACAAAACCAAAGTTCTCGTCTAATTTTACGCTTCATCAAAAAATGGATATAGCTATACCGAATGACACTCGAACTGAGCGTACTGAATACATTTCAAATAATGTTGTAAACATCTCGAAAGAAATGAATATTTTTGTAAGTTACAAGGAAGTACATAAATAACTTAGAAAAACTATTCAATGCATGAATGACCATCAAGCAACATCAATTAAATAGGAAAGAGTATTTTTCTGCAGTAGGTCTTTTCATCTCGAATATTCGATCTTCGTTTAACGTTAGCTTTATTATCAACTTATTTTCTGTAAAAAACTATTTAAAAAAAAATAAGGCGTAAGCCGTCTAATAAGTTTTGTGAATTTTTTTTACTTTCTTTCTTTGAAATATTTTATGTTTGTTTTTTTCATGAAAATTCATCTTTTATCTTGAAAATCAATAGTGTATTATTTTTTATTGTACTGAATTGAAGGAAATGCTTCTTCATGAGATTTAATTGATCGAATTCAACCTAATTAGGAATTCTTTGATTTCTCGGAATCTTGGATATGCAAATATTTTTATCCCTGAATCTCGGGATTTTAATTTTACAGGAAAGGAGAAACTCTACTCTAATGTTGAGGTTCGGCTGTTGGTTTTTATACTTTTATATAGTTCAGATATTATTATTTAACTAAATTTTTTGAGTTAACTTTGAAACAATAAAAGTGAATGATTATTAGTGGGACATCCTTTTGAATTATTTTAACTTTTCCAAGTTTATTTTCTAAGAAATTTTGTGTGCCACATTTAGTTGACATTTTTTTATTATTTTTAATTCTAAATCTTTATATATAAATTGTGGCTGTTGTGCGTGTGTGACTCAGCACAAATCAACGTCTGATTAATAAAATATCATATGAAATGATGTGTTTTTATAACATAGAAACCTTGACTTTGTCAAACAATTCCATATTGTATGATAATTTCAGAAAGTTTAATACCATCATAAATTATTCTTTTGAATCACGTTTTAGTCATAAAAATTGTCATATATAATTCATAGTAAAATATAAATAATTTTATTGACAGAATATTTAAAGGAAATAATTTTTCAAGTTATAAAGTTTTGTTTGACGAACAAACAATCTTTCAAGTTTTTACTTTTTATTAAGTCTTTGTTCACTATATTACATAATAGATTCAAATACAAATGAAACTGTAACAAATATATTTTGCAAGTCACGTATATTTGTCAGAGGCATTTATATATCTGAAATGATATTTGATACGATTCCATCGAATAAGTTCGATAAAATGTCACATGACAAATCGTTGTTAGTAAACCATACAAAATCTATATTTATGATTTTATCACTCATAAAAGACCGTTATTGACGGGCTTACTTTACAAGTAGCTGAGTAATAACTTGATTGGTTTAATATGTTTTGTTTTATTTTCAAGTGCCTTTGGACTGATTTGCACTGATGCGTGAGTGCATGCATCAAGTACTGTATACATTTCTCTGACTATAGCAGATTGAATTTACAAATGGTGTAATTTAAATAAGATATATTACTTTGGATTTCAGTTTAATTCGTTATTTGAATGTATACTTTTAAGTTAAATGCAAAAGAAAATAAACATTTTCAATAGGAAATAGATTTGTTTCCGCCTTATGAAATTTAAAGCTCTTGAGAAATAAATAAAAAAAGCATTTCTTCATTAACCGAGACTCGCATCAATTTGTTTCAAGTGCCATTATTATCAACAATCTTCAATTGGAAAATAAATAAAAAATGTCATTTTCTATGAGATTTAGTTCATGAAATTCTATGTTTTTTTTACTTATCGATTATGCCGCTTTTTGATCAGATAAATACGCAGATTTCGTAATGTTTTGATAGCGTAAAACACCCCGGGAAAATAAAATTAATCTTATCAGATATTTGCAAAATTAAATTTAATTGTGGAGAATATCAAAAAAAAATAATAACAAATTTTAGAAAAACTAATTAAATAAATTTAAATAAAACTATTATTGATTAAAGTTCAAAACTTCATAATAATATCGAATTAAAAATAATAACCAATTACTAAACTTATGCAAAATAATTAGTGGTTAATTGTAATAAAATTGATTAATAATAATATTTTTAATAGAATAAATTATGACTTTTATATGACTCGAATAATGGAAAATTTTCTTAAATTTTTTAATAAATGACTAACATAATAAAAAATATTTTAAAAATATTTTTAATTGAACTTCTTGCGTTCATTTACCATAAAAATAAATTTGATTATGAACAAGATATTCAAAATAATTCTGATAGGATAGAAAAAGATACACAAAAATAAATAAATGATATTAAAATATTTTATAAATAATATTGCTAATATCGTTAACTAATAAACAAAGTCACGATTAATATATAAATTATTCATTTTAAACAATAATTGACTAAATATTTCCTGGTGGAAAAATGATGAAAAAACTTTGATAATTGAACTGAAAAAAAAACTATTAAAAAAAAGATAATTTTCGATATAAGGGAAAAGTGAGAATTAAAAATATATTGCAAAATATATAAAAATGTAATAAATTCATTTGTAAAAGAAATTGTTTTAATGAAAGAATCTTAAATGTAATCGCTGACTAATAGTTGATATAATTTTTCTGATTGAGGAGTAGAAAATTGGTTGCTAGCGAAATAAATCCTAAAATAAATGTATGTGGAGAAATCTAGAGATAATCTCCATATCAGGCTGAATCCGGCGCTTACATCGTTTGGCCGTTAATTATTTATTTTATTACTATTCTGAACAAATCGACTGCAGGTTTATTTCGTGTCATTTAATACGTTTTGTCCAATATAAAATTTTTATTCATTTATTCTCTGAATTATAATTAATTTCATCTGTTTATAGGAACTCTTTCAATCAACAATGTTCAGTTGGATGATGCGTCCGACTTCTCCTGTCTAGCTAACGAGGTTCAAACTCGATCTTTCAAGCTAAAGGTTTTAGGTAAATTTATTTTAAAGATTTTGATTTACATTATTTTTAAATTGAGTATGTTATAAGCATGCAGTTTGTGAGTCATTCGTACATGACATTTTCCGGTGAAATAATTTATAATTTCAATTACACAAATGGAGCTCAACATTTCTAAATATGTCCAGATATGCATAATATTTGTTTTAGTTTAATCATTCACGTGCTTCTGACTGCAAGTCACTAATAAGTGCGTGTGCACGCATCAAGCATTGGTCACATTTTTCTGCATATAGCAGATTGATTTCAAGTCAGTTAGGGGTTTAGGGCCAGCGGTATTTGCCTGGTAAAAATGAAATTCAAAGGCAAATATGTCAAAATTTACCTCTTAAAAATAATTATATAAAAATTTAGAGTTATGAAGTCTTTTTTTGAAAACAACATTTTTGTCCCTGTCCTTTTTTTCTGTGAAATTTAGGTAGTCATTGTGAAACATTTCATTGTACGGTAAAAAGTACTGTCATAAGGATATGTTTCTAAAAAATTGTATTTTTCTTGGTTTAAGTTTAGATGTTAATTTATACCGCTAATTACAATAAGATCATTTCGTTTTTCTTTCCTTGAACTCATTTAGTTGTATTCACATTGACACCTTACAATCAAGAGTAAGGGTATAAAATGATTAAATTATATAACAAATATTCATTAGCGACCTGAATGTTTAAGTTTAATTTGATTAGTTATTATTTTAAAGCACTTCCTCGGTTTTCTTCAAGTCCATTGGGAATATCTTTTAAATCGCATGCCCGACAAACGGTGGAAATCAAATGTGAAGTCCAAAATAGTGTACCAAACCCTATTATAAAATGGTTTCATGACGGGAAAATTCTTACAGAGAAAGATGATTCATTAAAATTCACGAGTAAAATATTTTTTGTTGTTGAGATATCTAATTTAACTTTTAGAAAATATTCTTCAAATAAGATCGCTTGAGAAAAAGCATCTTGGAATATATCAATGTTGGTTGGACAATGATGGAAATTTATGGGCATCCGGAGTGACAATTATAAAGGATTTTGTTGAACTCCAGGGTGATTTTATTTCATTGCATTTTAGAGTCTTCTGGAGCTCGAACATACAGTGTAGTTTACAGTGTATACATTTTATTTGTATTAAATATATTATCCGCAGCAAAAGGCTTAAATTATCATTTAATTGTTTAAAATAATAATAATAATAATAATAATAATAATAAAGTAGTAGGATGTGAGCCCACCATATCACATACACCCCCCCCCCTCCCCGGGAAAAAAATTATTTTTTTTTAAATAAAAGGTCAAGGTCAAGGTCATTTTTTTTGAAATTAAGTGATCCAGGGGGCTCACACTTTTTTTCATCCCAAAAATTAATGTTCCCGCCAACCGATTATATTGATGGATAGCTCATCTTAAAGCTCAGTGCAAGACCTTTAAGATGAATTATAGATTCCTATCATATGATGACTCATCACATTTTTAGAACAAAGACAATGACTCACCCAATGTCTCATCATATTTTTAGAACGATGCCTCATATTTTTAGAACGATGCCTCATATTTTTAGAACGATGCCTCACATTTTTAGAACGATGCCTCATATTTTTAGAACGATGCCTCTTATTTTTAGAACGATGCCTCATATTTTTAGAACGTTGCATCATATTTTTAGAACGATGCCTCATATTTTTAGAACGTTACATCATATTTTTAGAACGATGCCTCGTATTTTTAGAACGATTCCTCTTATTTTTAGAACGTTGCATCATATTTTTAGAACGATGCCTCATATTTTTAGAACGTTACATCATATTTTTAGAACGATGACTCACCCTATGACTCATAATTTTTTCCAAAATAATAACTCCCGCGCGTGTTACTTTGAAATAATAAGGTATGTGTATATAGAATGTGTGTGGGGACAGAATATCTTGTCGGATAAACTCTGACTATATATAATAATAATCATAATAATAATAATAATAATAATAATAATAATAATAATAATAATAATAATAATAATAACATCTTTACCAATTATAATAATAATATATCATTAGATAGATCTTACACTAGACTTTAAGATGAGCTATCGATGGGAATACTAACTTGTAGCATGCGTGGACACTAATAATATTTTTTATACATTGTGTGTAATAATATGTTAAAGTTTTAGCAGTACCTTTGTGACCATTACCCTTAGGGGGACAGAATATCTTGTCGGATAAACTCGGAGTAAAAAATAATAATAATAACATCTTTCGCGCGTGCGTTAATATTTTGGAAAAAATTATGAGTCATAGGGTGAGTCATCGTTCTAAAAATATGATGTAACGTTCTAAAAATATGAGGCATCGTTCTAAAAATATGATGCAACGTTCTAAAAATAAGAGGCATCGTTCTAAAAATATGAGGCATCGTTCTAAAAATATGAGGCATCGTTCTAAAAATATGATGAGACATTGGGTGAGTCATTGTCTTTGTTCTAAAAATGTAATGAGTCATCATATGATAGGAATCTATAACTCATCTTAAAAGTCTTGCACTGAGCTTTAAGATGAGCTATCCATCAATATAATCGGTTGGCGGGAACATTAATTTTTGGGATGAAAAAAAGTGTGAGCCCTTTGGATCACTTAATAATATTTTGAAAAATAATAATAATTTAACTTTGAAAAGATGGTGGTCATCAAATTTTAATAACATTAAAACTATTAAAGATATATAAAATACCTATAGCACATCTTAAAGGTCTTGCATTGGGCTTTAAGATGAGGTATCGTCCAATAAAATCTGTTGGCGGGAACATTAATTTTTGGTATGAAAAAAAGTGTGAGCCCTCTGGGTCACTTAATTTAAAAAAAAAATGACCTTGACCTTGACCTTTTATTTAAAAAAAAAATTTTTCCCGGGGGAGGGGGAGGGGGGTGTATGTGATCTGGCGGGCTCCTGATCTGGTGGGCTCACATCCTACTACTTAATAATAATAATAATAATAATAATAATAATAATTATTATTATTATTATTATTATTATTATTATTATTATTATTATTATTATTATTATTATTATTATTATTATTAAATTAAAAGTTCATAAGAGGCCATACTTATTAAAAATTTAGTTTCTGTTATCATGACTTATAGGTAAAAATTCAAATCAATTAGTTAAACAAGGCAACAAAAAGATTATTAATGGGCATTGCACTTCAACTTTTTCGTTTTAATAGTTTCTACTGGAAAGGTCGAAGACACTTGAAAAAGATTCTTTGTGGTTTTTAAAATGTTAATTTCATTTAATATAATCACTGTTGTTGAATAAAAAATTGCACACAAGAATTTTTTCCTAAGTTTTAATTGACAGTGAATCTTAAAAGCCCCACACCATTATTTAAAAGTTAAGGAAATGTAATGATGAAACTAAAATGAATAAAATATACGAATTTCCAATCCGACCTGGCTCGGTCATAATAAACAAAAACAATGCCCATTCCTGAGTGAATATAAAATAACAAATGCAATTATCCGAGAAACGATAGCACAAACAATCTCTAGGAAATCTCAAATTATTCCAATTTTCTCCTGGGAATGGATCTAAGTTAGAAAATATCAAAATACTATTAAAAAGCTTTTTATATGCAAAATAGTTGATTGCTGCATTTCCTGAAAACTGCGAATTCCATTTTCAAAATGGAAATTTCCAATCAACACGCCTTGAAGGGGAGAGATGAAATTCACTTTAATTAATTTTTAATGATAAAAATTCTGCAACTTTTTCTGTTAGAAATGACACTCAGAAATTTCAAGTAAAATTATAAAAATCGTAAATTAGCCCCTAAACAAATAAATGTAATCTTAAATACCAGAGCCACATTAGGGTTTCATTAACAGACGTGTAAATCTTTACTTTTTAAATTTATTTTTAAAAATTTTTTACAAAATTTTAAATATCAGAGATTTTAATAACAATGAAAAATAAAATATTTACATTTATTGGTATAAAATAGAATGTAGATTTGTGAGGCAGGCATTATATTATTTACAACACTAAAGGTAAATTACCGACCTGGAACATCCAGCTAGTGACACCCTAAAAAAATTAAAATAAATAAAAAATCAAAATTAAATTAGGCAATACGCAAAATAATGTAAGCATAAAATCGAGTATTTATCCAAGTAACGTATAATGTTTACAGATGAATATCAGTTACAATGTTTAAGCTATAAAGTTCAAATATTTATTTTATATGTCTCTCAAACCCGCATATTTGAAAACAAAATAAGAAATAATTTTTATCATAAAAATATATCAACTTATATGTGTGTTGGAAATCCATTAGCAGTTAAATCTACCAAATTATTATACGTTTCAAATAGATAAGAAAAATAAATGAAACCTACAAACAAGTTATATATAACTCTTATAATAAAACACACATATAAACCAGCGATAAATTAAACCGCTATTGAAAAAATATCCATTTTTAAAAATTATTTTTAAAATGAACTTGAAAAATATTGTCCATTATCCTTTTCGGGAAAAACGAATACAAATTCGTAATTTTACATTTTTCTTATAATTTCAAGAAATAACAAAGTTAGAATAATCAGAGCCATGGAAAATGGTGAATATTTTTATAATAGAGAATTATCCAAATACTTTTAAATTAAATAAACATCGATACAAGATAATTAATATTATAGGCATTTGAAATAAAAAAATCTGTGAATGTTTTTTATGATTATTTAATTATTTAATAAATTTACCACACAAAAAAATTACATTTTTTGAAATCATTCTTCTATTAAATAATTCATATAAATGCATAAAGAATAATTAAATATGACAAATTTACAAAATGTGATACAAAATCTTTATTTATGATTAATTACTGCCAACACACATTATCCCAGTTTTTAATGATTTGTCTACCTCAAATGAGTTCAATTTACCATATGCAAAATGTTTTATGCAATCACTGGAGAATAAATAATACTGTTTTATAAAATGTCTCGGTAAATTAAACATATAAATGTTTCAAAATTGTAACTTATAAAACTTCAAACAATTTAATTTCCTATAGGCTAACTTGAGAGATTTTCCAATCTATAATCCTTATTTGGTCTAGTTTTTTTTTAATATTCATGGTAAAAGTATATTTGGTAAGAAACTTTAACTACATTTAAGATGGGTACATTTGGAAAAACCAATACTAAGAGAACAGTAATTTTTCTAAGCTCAAATACAAAATCATCTTTCTTATTGGTTTTATTACTCCCAAATTATGTAATTATTGGATATTATTTAAATTATCATAAAAGTGTTTCATTTTTTTCAATATTATATGACCTTAACTTGGTTTTAAAATACAATATCTTTCAAATATAGTAAAGTCGGATATTGTAAAATTTGTCTGTTTGAAGGAAACCGGATATTATAAAATATGGTTAAAGTAAAAAGATTTTCTGGTAAACGGTACTTTATTATATCCAAAAGTTATTGTAGCTTTATTTGACATCAAGCTGGCCCCTGACCAATCCTGGTATAATGCAGTAAATTCTGTTTTATATTTCCGCCATATTATATTTTACGAATTAAAACAATACATCCGAATTTAAATTTTATTTTTTTGGAAAACAAATTAAATAAATTTGATTAAGTGAAGTAGATAATAAAATTAGTGTTCCGCGATCTCCGCAATTGGGATTTGTAACCCCACAAATATTGATATTACTAGATATTTGATTATAATGAAAGATTCCCTTTGGATTTATTTCTATCAATTACTGCGATTTCCGATGGCTGGAATTCGATGTGAAATTTCAGCAAATATTTCCCCGTATAAATGTAATTAATATTAAATCCTTCAGAGACAGAATCTCAGAGGGAAAATACATCAATAATAGATAGAAGAACTGCTCCTGGTCTCACCATTCATTTGGAATGCAGCTTACTTCAATCTCAGAAGGATTCAAAAATGAATTTCACTGTCAAATGGCTTAGGCTCAAAGATTCCCTAGAGCTCATTGAACTGACCGGCAACAAATACGTTATGTTCAAGAAAAAATCTGAAGGAACAGTCATTCTCAGCATTGTTAATCCAACTAAGAATCAAGATGAAGGAATCTATATATGCCAGTTAGTTTGATTTACGTGTACAATAAGCAGTGTTTATCATTTATTATTTATTACTATTATTAATATTATTAAATTTATTATCAATGGATAATGTCAATTCAAACAAATTCAATTATTTTGTGGAAAAAACTAAATCAGCAGTGAAGGAAACATGTTTCATGTTTACATTCGTCTTGTCTCAAGCTTATTGAGCATTCTCAATTAAATTTAGTTTATGTACAAATATTAGATCTGCTCGTCACGCATCACTGAATATCTGTAATTATCATTCCCCAAATATTCTCACTTAATTTGATTTTCAAGAATTTTGAAATAATTTAATTATTATTATTATTATTATTATTATTATTATTATTATTATTATTATTATTATTATTATTATTATTATTATTATTATTATTATTATTATTATTATTATTATTATTATTATTATTATTATTATTATTATTATTATTATTATTATTATTATTATTATTATTATCATTATTAGTATTATTATTATTATTATTATTATTATTGCTGTTATTATTATTATTTCCGTTGATTTTTGACTTTCACTTTCTGACCCTAGACTGTACGACCAGAACGCCGGACTGCTGCACACTGTGAAATATCAGTTGACAATAGGTAACGTTCTCTATATTCTGAGTGAATTCCTTCAAAAGGAAAATTTATTTCCAATTCAGATGATCAAAAGTTCAATGAAGCAAATCAACTTCAATTAAAATCGACGGATATTCCATCAAAGAGTATTGATTGATTCAATTATATTTTGTTTAAATTGATAGAGTTGTATATTTAGTGGGTCATTTTTAGTTATTTTTAATTGAAATTTTTAAATTTTATATTGACTTTTATTGAAAATGTAAATCCTAAAAGGATTTGCACAATAAATACTTGAGAGGATTTTGAAGAACTTTTTAATACACTCTCCTTTGATCCTGTTTCAGCACATGCTTTGTGTCAAAATCTCATTATTTGTTCAACTACCAACATCTTTTGTTGTCAAAGTGTTAAATCCTTGAATTATATATGGGTTATTTGTGACAGCTACTATCAAAGAATCTTCTTAAAAATTAAAAATCATACCTTTAACATCATTTACCTTTCTCCAAGTAACTTTCAATCTTTAATGCTTTTACCCTATTCTAGTCCTTTGTAAGTGATAACTTCAACTTTACTTTTTTATTTTAATGTATTGTGAGTCTTATTTAAAGAACTAATATCGCATCCAAATTTAGTAGTAGAAATAATTCGGGTTTCTTTTATTCTTTTAGAAGTAATTATATTTTATTTTTTAATTATTTTGATATTATCAAAGTCTATCTTGATGGTTATTAAGAATTTGTATTGCCTTTTGATTTCCTGGCCCGGCAAAGTTACTATTCAACACATTCTGAAAATTATACCGGGTACTCCTGCAATTAATTCTATATATTGTATATAAAAAAAAACGAACATTTGCAAGAAATATGAGAGCTGAATTATCAGAAGATTTATTTGCTGAATGGGTGTTGAAATTGGTGAATGGAAAAATAAAACAAGATCAATCTGGATTGATTATTATATGTATATGGTACAGTTAAAGTATAAACATAGACAATGTTTACATTACAATTAAAGTTTTAAATTCAGTTAAAGTATACAGTCACTAGTAAAGTTTCTAGTAGTAAAATTTTTAGACAATAATAAAATAATAATAAAATGTATATTAGTATATGCTCTATTGCAACATGGCATACTCGAATCACATTTATGTATTTTATTGGAGAATTTATACATTGTCTAAGTTTATACTTTAACTGTAACATATAATATTCCTAATTTTTATATTTTTTACTTTCATGCAACACAGAGTATTTCAGCTAATAAATTCGCAAACACATGATAGCAAATATTTAAATTAAAATTTTGACATTTCTAATGATTAGATTTGCAGATTTAAAAATATATTTTAATTTTAAAATAATAAATAAATTCCATTGCAGAAGTTGAGCATATCGAACCATCAGTGTCAAGGCCCGAAGCTGTGAGAATAAACGAATACGGATTCGGTGTCACCATCAAATGGAAAGTGCTTCCTGACAATAAAATTCTCAGTGTCATCGATCATTTTCGGATAGAATTTCAAAATAAAACCGTTGACAAGATCCAACAAACAAATTTAATCGAAGAGCGAAAATCTGATGAATGGTCAGAGATATTCATGATTGATGACTGCCCGACCACAAACCAGATTACTATCGTGGATCAACACATTTTGAGGCCAAATAGCGCCATACGGTAATTAGATTCTGATAGGATATTTAGTATAATTTCATATTTATTATTTTATATAATAATAATAATTATGCTTTCATCCTAACACTGTGATTGAAATCCTCACTGTATTTCATTGCTGACTGGACCCTTTTATTAAGATAATATCTTATTTATCATAACACAATACTAAAAACCTCCTATTTTGTTGTCCTTTGCACCGGTAAATCTTTTTTAAATGTGTTAACTTCTAAACAAGACGGTGTAAGGAGGAAAAGTAAAAGATTGTTTGCTACATATTATAGGAAATTGTAATTAATAATTTGAGTGAGATGTTTTATATGGTTTATACACAGGGACTTAATTTATTCATGTTTTTACTGTATTGTCAAATTTAAGAAAGTTATCCTTTCAAATATATTGCCTTGGTTGATATATAGCAGCTCCCAAAACGGAGGGAATCATGTGATATTTGTGTGTTGATACTTGATAAAGGTTGTGCCTAGATATCGTGTGCCTTATAAATTGTTTTGATCTATAGTCTTACAAACATAAATATGAAAATTATAAAATTAAAAAAAGGCCAAGGGTGAAACTAAAAGATAAAAATGGAGAAATATTTTTGAAAATACATATTAAGAGAGAATGCCATGGTAATTATGACTTCCTCAAGGATTCATTTTAGATGTTTTATATTAAAAAATATTGACTATGTATTCTGTATTTCATTAAATGCTGAAGTTTATTCATTTTAATATTTCTTTGTTTATGTGAATGAAGATGTGTTGTTTCAGGTTCAGAGTTATCATTTTCTTAAAAGTGCTTTCACCAATTCTTACATCAAATAATCTCAACCAAACTACTTTTGATTCTCTCAGGAGCACCTGGTCAAATGTAGTCGAGTTCAACAATATCCTCAATTGTAAATTAACCATATCTAATAAAGCAGTGGTTTGTTTATTATTATTATTATAATTATTATTATTATTATTATTATTATTATTATTATTATTATTATTATTATTATTATTATTATTATTATTATTATTATTATTATTATTATTATTATTATTATTATTATTATTATTATTATTATTATTATTATTATTATTATTATTATTATTATTATTAAAGAAAATGTTGAGAGAATGAGATCGCTCAATAGTCCCACGTTATGTAGCATTATTAATCATCTCATGATATAATAATAATAAATAGTTACCTTTTTGAAATCAACCCTTTGATATTTAATTCAATCCCGGACGAGATTTTTATGGATCGTTTTATTTTTCCTAATAAATATTTATTTCAATTTTTAGAATTTTTTAGAATTTTCGAATTTATTTTTGTTTATAACTAAAATCTGTAAACATTATTATATTGAAATAGCAATGAGACTTTTGAATAAAAAATCAGGATAATGGTTGAAGCATTCAAAGAATCCAAATAAGTTAGAGACTTATATAAAGATATCTTACTAAAAGTAAGACAGAACATGAACAAGAGGTTGCAAGATTGCGTTGAGCATTTTTGAATAGTTTTCACCGTCTGTGTCGGTTAACTATTCATTATATACAAATTTTTTATCCAATAAACTTGGAAAGGAGAGACAATCGAGTTGCGATTATTAGTTAGGGGTAATCACCCTTATAATCTATATAACGTATATAATATTTCTAAAGTCATCAATAAACCCATAGTAAACATGAGTTTCATAAAATGAATTAATAAACTTTGAGATATTATAGAAATTCCACATCTGAAACGGAAGACCTGAGCGTTTTGTGTTGGAATATATATCAGTACTATAATTGATATTGAGTTGCGAATAAATCTAGAACTTTTCACTCCTTATTAATAAAATTAAAAAGTTTTCATTTTTGTTTTGTTTTCTGATAAATGAAAATAAAAAACGGAAGAGCCAAATGTTAGTAGATCACTTAATATGATTCATAAGAGTATATATTCGTTAGTTTGGCTATAAAGTGATTCATTCCTGCTTAGAGATAATAATAATAATAATAATAATAATAATAATAATAATAATAATAATAATAATAATAATAATAATAATAATAATAATAATAATAATAATAATAATAATAATAATAATAATAATAATAATAATTATAATAATAATAATAATAATAATAATAATAATAATAATAATAATAATAATAATAATAATAATAATAATAATAATAATAATAAATAATAATAATAATAATAATAATAATAATAATAATAATAATAATAATAATAATAATAATAATAATAATAAAACAATAAAATGATAATTTAAGCCTTTTGCTGCAAATAATGTATTTAATGAAAGAATTTTCGACTATACGATAGTCCTTGTCAATCTCCTGGAATTTAGCAATGTTCTTCTTCAAAATACCCTTCAATCTTTCTTTTATTTCCTTTCTCTTAATTCTCATTGGTTGTAAATATAATGAATTGTTTTACTAAAAACTTTTAAAATTTTTTTATAATTTTTACATTTAAAATTTCAAAATGACACAAACTAAAAATTTTTAAATTTTTTACAGCTTCTATAATTAGCTTCTAGAAGCCTAATAAAATATTTGAAATATTTTAAATAAAGCCTCCAATAACTACTTATATATGCTATTTAAATATTTCAATAAATGTGTCAATTTTGATTTTCAAACCCTATTTTTTAAAATTTTTTTCTATATTATTCTAATTATTACTTTTAATTTATTCTATTTTTTTTTTAATTTCTTTATATAATGTCAGTTATTCTCAAAGTCAATGACAACAGATCAAATTCATGATTTCATTGATTTCTTCTTTAGTGTTGATCTTTGGCTGTCTGTTTATGATGAGAATTGCTTCTTTGATTCTGACATTTTTCTTTTGGATGTTTCCATTAGCTATGATTTCTATTGAAATATTTTTTCTTTCCTCTGTTGGCTGACACTGCCGGAGATGTCTGCCCAACGAGGATGTTCCACCAGGATCTAGATGTTCTTTAACTCTTTGGTGCAATGTCCTGAGGGTACTTCCAATGTAGATTTCATTGCATACATTGCACGTGATGCAATAGACGATGTTTTTTCTAAAGCACATATCTTTCGGTGTCTGGCAGTTTTTCATTGTGCAATTGTTTTCTCTATTTATGTTGCCTGCCAGAGCCCTTCTCAATGTCCAAGATTTATGTGCTATCCGAATTGGAAGACCGGTACGTTTAAGTTCTTTCAGGATCTTGAAGTCGAGTATGTCACTGATGAATGGGATATTCAGATAGAAATATTTCTGATTCTTTTGTGTTAATTCCCTAGATCTTCTTGGGGTAGAATTCATTTTTTCAATGTCCTCACCTTGGTATCCGTTTCGGTGTAGGATTTTATTGAAATTTGATTGCTCTTTAAAGTTTTCGTTTTTCTCCGTGCATCGATTGGCTATTCTTTGTTTCTCGTTTCTTATGACATGTACTTTCTGTAAGTATGGAAGCGCTGATCTTTGGTGCATAAATATTTCTTTGCGAGCTGGTTTT
>CAUHTR010006774.1:0-14965 GCA_959609185.1 Schmidtea polychroa | reverse complement strand
NTTCTTTATCATAATAAAAATATTTTATTAATTAATTTAAAGGATGATCATATTCTGTTTTATTAGATGGTTCAATAGAGTTCTTTGTTTAGGACTTCGCCAACTAAGTAATTGATAATAGTAATTAAAATAAATATAAATTTGTTGATATTATTAGAATTTGCTCTCAGAATAAAATCTTAAAAATAATAAATAATAATTATAATATTTATAATAATAATAATTTAAATAATAATAATAATAATGCTAGATTACCGACAAATTCCAGAGAAAATTCAGAAGAGTGAGAAAACTGACGGAGAAGCCCTTTAAAAACATTATTTTGTAAATTAAATATAATAGGGTTGGGTGGGCCCTCTTTATCCCTTAATTAATATATATTTACAAGCTGATCGTCGTGGTGGGCGGTTGTAATCAACTAGTGGGAGGCCTCTGTAAATATATATTGTTGTTAGTGAAAACATTAATTAATTTGGTTATAGTGCCAATGACGCATGTATTTTGTAATGTATTTTTATACGTTTCGAATGTGCTGGTAGTTGACTACCCATGCTAGGCGTAATGTTCCGTACGGAAAGCTATAATGCCCAGGTTCTTCTGACCCCACTTGGGGGAGGCACAGACGACCCTTGTGGACGCGAACAAAATATCCACCGTGTCTTTCAGGCACAGATATTTGGTCACTGCTCATTAGGCCTGGCAATACTAAATGCAATAAACTTTACCTTGTCCTCTCTTGTCTTGATTTTTATCGTTTAAATAATTATTAAAAAATAGTATGTGTAATAAGTTTTATTTACTAACCCTAATTAATATACCCTTGCGACATGTTGAATGTGAGTAGTACCCTTGCTAGCAATACCCATAGGGGGACAGAATATCTTGTCGGATAGACTAGGAGTATATACACCCATGTTAAACAAGGTATGTGTATATAGAATGTATGTCTAAAATTGTAAATTATTGCTCCTTATTGACAACTTCCTGTAGAGGCAAACACAGAATACTGCAAACATATAATAATTCTTTACTCCATAACTTAGTGTGTAAAAATTATTTTAGGTTTTCACTAATATTGATAATAATAATAATTGTTAATGGGTTGTATATGTGTGTAAATAATATTTTAGTTTTTTTTTTTTCAATAATAATAATAATAATAATAATAAAGTTTAATGGGTTGTGTATGTGTGTGTAAAAAATATTTTAGCTTTTTCAATAATAATAATAATAATAATAACTCCCGCGCGTGTTAATACTTTGAAAGAAAATATTGAAAAAAAAAATAATAATAATATTTATGCAAAGCATGTGCAATAATTATATCTTTGTTAAATAAGTCAACTTTAGTGTCAAAATAAGTTTTGTAAAATATATTTAAATTTAAAGAATACCTCAACGTAATATATTTTTGTCCTACCCCTTCATTGATTTAAGTTGGTGGTCAGAATTTAATAATAATTTTATTTTAATAATAATAATAATAATACTTTGAAATGTATTTGAAAATAATTTACGACATGTTGAATGTGAGTAGTACCTTTGCGAGCAGTACATTAGTAACCTTTACCTTTGCGACCATTACCCAATGTGTTAATAAAAATTAGTGTATATTTAAAGTATAATATTTAGAATTTCTTTGTTAAAGTTTTGTCTTGAATAATTTTAGCAGTACATTTGTGACCTTTACCTTTGTGACCTTTACTTTTGTGACCATTATCTTTGTGACCTTTACTTTTGTGACCATTACCCATAGGGGGACAGAATATCTTGTCGGATAGACTCGGACTATATATAATTATAATACTTTGAAAATAATAATAATAATAATAATAATAATAATAATAATAATAATAACTTGTTGCATGCGTGGACACTAATAAGATTTTTTATACATTGTGTGTATTAATATGTTAAAGTTTTAGCAGTACCTTTGTGACCATTACCCTTAGAGGAACAGAATATCTTGTCTGATAGACTATATATGATAATACAAAGTATGTGCAATAATTTTATTTTTTCAACTTTAGCGTCAAAATAAGTTTTTAAAATATATTTAAATTTTAAAATACCGCAACGTAATATATTTAAAAAGTATGATGAGTCAGGTTTGTCTTTGTTATGTAATATGTCTTTGTTATATAAAATTGAATATAAAGATGGGGATAGCTGGTTTGTAATATGTCAATACAGGGATATAAAATAGATGAGAAAGATGTCATATCACCGATTTGGAAATTAGATAGTGATCGAATTTCCTCTGGGATTTTAATAAATGTTTAGTTTTTAATACATCTTTTAATATGTCTTTTAATATAATTATTTACTATGAGTTAAGTATAGATGAATTAATTTGTATTTTTTAAAAGTTGAAAATATGTGTGTATGTAAAAGTTGGCTGAAAAATACATTGTTTAAGGTGTTATGATTATGAATTTGAAGTAAATATTGATGTCATTTTATAGAGATTAAAATTCTATCTATATATTGTTTGAGTGAAATATCTCAATTTGTTTAAAAAGATGTGTAAATTTAAAAATCGTGTACTAAAAATGAAATTTCAGAATTTTGATTACATCATAGTCCTCATTTAACAGAGAATTAAATTTCAAGTATAATGACATAAAAAATTCTTATAAAAAATTAAAATCAATGACGTAATCGATGTTTTAAAAATTTTTAAATTATTACGTAATCGATGATTAAACAAAAAATAAAATTATTACGTAATCGATAATTAAAACAAAAATTTAAATTTTAAAAAAAAAATATGGGGGGGGGGTCTTTTAAAAAATTTTAAAAAAAAAAAAATAGGGGGGGGGTCTTTTAAAAAAATTTTAAAAAAAAAAAAATTGGGGGGTGGGGGGGGGTATCTGGATCTAGAGTGCACATAACTACCTACTTTTATCAAAATAATTTTAAATTGGATATTTTAAATTGAAATTTTTGAATAAAATTAAAATAGATTTTTAAAAAAGAAGTTTTATTAATGAAAAATTTTTAAATAAATATGTTTTAAATATTGAAATATTGAAATATTGAAATGTCATATAATAAATACTTGGAATTATGTCGTTAAACTTTTGAACCGGATTTAAAAAAAATTTAGAAGATATGTTAGCAGCTTTTAATAAATAATATTAATATTAATAATAATAATAATAATAATATTTATAATAATAATAATAATAATAATAATAATAATAATAATAATAATAATAATAATAATAATAATAATAATAATAATAATAATAATAATAATAATAATAATAAAGCATATGAATAAAGGTAATAGTATAATATAGTATATTAATCAGTGATGTGATATTTTGGGTGCAGATTTTTTGTGAGAGGTATGATCGTTGATGAGCTCATAATTAAAATGAATGTCTCAAGAGAATATTTATTTACAGAAGGTAAACAGAAAGTTTTGTAAGAGTTATTGTTTTACAGATTCTATAGTTTAATCATCTGATGGAAATGTTTTAGTGAAATTTAGACAATTAGAGGATGGCAACAATAAAACTATTCACTGGGACATCATTAGGATTTGTAGATTTAATAAAGGAAATTCAAAATCCTGATTTAGAAAATATCAAATATTTAGGAGCCATAAACTTGGAAGAACGAAATATCAATTTAGACAAAATTATCAAGATTTTAATAGAGAAATTGGATATAGATTTGATAAAAAAATGGTAAAAATTTACTAATATCTCTTCTAGTGTGTAATAAAGATATGTTCAGTAAAAGGTCAACATATTTTGGGCAAATGTGAATTTCTAAGACATGACATTAAAACAAAATCAGATGGCAGTGAATGCAGCACATGTGTCTTTGGGATTGGAAGAAGATGTAAAATATGATTGTAGAATTTTTGGAAGCAGTAACAAATATATCGATTTCTCTACATGTAATAGTTTGTCTGATAATTTCTTTATTGTAAATTTTGGGAACCTGTACTCACATAGTAACTATTTTCCACTGTTATGCAACCCATACCAATCTCTCTCTCTCTCAACTCCAATTGTCGGTCACGGATATTACAACCAAGACCACGAATAGGATCATGATCATAACTAATATTTAAAATTTTATTATTATTGTTATTATTTTTATTATTATTATTATTATTAATATTATTATTATTATTTTTTTTTATTATTTAAAACAATAAAGTGAAAAAATTTTCGACTATTAGATAGTCCTTGGTAATTGACAAGGACTATCTTATAGTCGAAAATTTTTTAATTAACTACATTATTCGCAGCAAATGGCTTAAATTATCATTTTATTGTTTTAAATATTAAATGATGCTACCAAAAAATCATCACTTTATATTTTTATTATTATCATAATTATTATTATTATTATTATTATTATTATTATTATTATTATTATTATTATTATTATTATTATTATTATTATTATTATTATTATTGTTATTGTTATTATTATTATTATTATTATTATTGTTATAATTATTATTAATTTATTAATGCAGGCATAAGGATATGGTTGCTTGGGATTCCGATATTGACTTGGGGTTTCCAACTCAGTACGAAAATCTTTAAGAAATTTGAGTACTAATCGGTCGGAAAATGTCAAATAAACAAGTAAGGAGTTTGGATAATAAAGTAATATTACTTTTGTAAAGTTTATTCAAAAATATTTTTTATTTATTACATTATTGTACCCATTCATCCGCTGGAATAGTTATATATAATTGTCCTCGCAAAATAATTTGCTGTCATTGAATTGTGGTTCAGAATTGAATATATTGACATATATTGACATTTAGGGAAAAAAATTATTTAAACAAAAGACACTTCATGTTGTTTTAGTATAATAAAATTTGGAGTGTATTTTGTGTATTCGGTAAAAGTGACCGGTGCGAGTAAAATTGATAAAATTTCAAGAAAAATAAATAGTTTAAAAAAATATATTATTTACCTCTCTTTAGGCTAGATACATATGGATGTGTAATTAAGTTAAACTTCGGAAATGGGGTTAGTATGTTTTATTAAATATCATAGAGCGTCACGAAACGTGATAAATAATATCTGTATAAAGTTTATACGTAGCTATTTGTACGAAAAGTATATATCCAGGGGTTAATGTTCTAGAACCATCATTTTCTCTATACGTCAACTACGAGATTTTAAATGAGAAAATATGACAATAATATATCAAGATAATATGCTATTAAAAAATATTAATTTTCAAAAACAAGTCATGTAACTTGCTGGTAAAAATATGAAATTGTATGTGACAGCTCAAGTGCTAATACATGACTACAAAAATAGTAATCATTTTACGAATTAACTCGTAGTTGGTGTAATAAATGAAACATCATATACTAGTTATATCCTAGTTGACAGCGAACGTGTTAAATTAAATAAGAATGTACAGAATGATGCCGTAAAATGACCATCTATGCCTAACTAATATACATAAATTATATATCAATTTCCTAAAATATACTTAAGATGACCATGTTTTTACTGATTAATTTAAATTTATTAATATTAATAAAAATATTTTTTTTATTCAAAAATAATTAATAATAATAAATTCGATAAAAGAAACACAAAATGACCTTGTTACCTCCTCAACCTTATATTTCAAACTAACATAAATAAATCTCCTATTATTTTCCTACAAATAGCCATGTATTTTTAACAAAGATATAAAATTGAGTATAATTTTGTTGAATGTTGCTTGAAAATGATCATGTCATTTAATTTCTTACCTTAATAATTGTCCAAAACTTGATTTACTTTAATTTATAAAAGTTAGCCCTTAATTTACAGTCAGGGCCGAAGAGAAGGGGCGGGTATTTTTTCTCGGGCCGGTTTTGAAAGGGGGCCCGGGAGGTGCACTAAAATATTTAATCGTAACAGAAAAACTTGAAACTACTTACAAAAATTACAACTGTTGATTTACTTCTTTTACTTTTTTCCGCTGATTCTGATCTTAAAGATTTTTTGATGTATTCAATGATTTTCACCTTTTATCACATTTATCTTTTAATGACGATTTTTAAATTTTTTCAAATTGAAATCAACTGTGAAATGATGTATTTACTTTCTTTTAAACATCAAATCAAATATGAAAACTTTCAAATTAATGAAAAATTCATTGATCTAAAATTTTTGTAAAGATTTTCAGAAAACCTTTGAATCAATGGATTTCACCGCTAATTTTTTTCCTGTGTATGTAAAATGATAAATTGTCGGTGTCGGCCAGAGATTATAAGTAAGTAGATAGAACATGTCTATTGTTCTCATTTGCAAAGATGTTGTCGAAAAAAAAATCAGATTTACACATCAGTTTTGATACAAACATAAAGTGCAAAAATTCTTTTTGACTCAGTATAGTCATAAAATTTTAATATATGAAATATTAAAAATTCAAAAGGATGAAAGTTTTACATTTCTCTTAATTAAACGCGCTAAATACAAGGTGTTTTTGAAAATCTCGTTTTTGTGTGCTTCATTAATTTCATGGAAAACATTCTCCAAAGAAAATAACAGATAAATAACAAAGAGCAATTGAAGATGATCTAAATATTTAATAATATAAATAAAACCTACCTATAATAAATGTGTGTGTGTGTCATAGCAAAAATGTGACATTTAATTAAATCCATTACATTAAATAGAAAAACCTCTGTTGGAAGAAAGATAAATACCTGAGCACAAGCACTGTTAACAAAATCTCTATAATCAAAAATACACACAAAATGTCATGAAGAAAACTCAACATTTTTAATTTTAACCGATTAAATATGAATAAAAATGAGAATATCTATGATGCTAACCCATTTTCAACTCCATCAAGATTGTATTTAATAAAATTAAAAATGAAGAAAGGGCAAATGTTTTCTAAGCTTAACGATTTAGCAGAATGAGCTAATTAAATAAAAATATAACATTTGAATGTTACTAAAAAATTCAACAATATTTTTATTTTCAGGTAAACATAATTACAAGACCTGGGCCTCACTGTCCATATAATGGCCCGAGAATGGATTGTAAAGGGAATTTAGTCACATCTCAAGTAGACGGCTGCGCATTTTGTGGCCCTTTAGCAAGAGTATTCTATAATTCATGGAAAAGAATTGACATCTATTTATTCGATGTGCAAATTCATGAAAACAAGTTGAAAATGATTGAAGAAGGAACTTTTGAATATATGTCTGAGCCGCCGAGTTCGCCTTTAAACTGGTACTTTCCACTTCGAAACTGTTCATTTATGAATTTGACAGTTCTTTGTCCACAGCAATCGGAGAAAGTTTTAAAAGATTATTATAAGACTTTTCAAAGTTTATACAAATGTCAAAATAGCTCCTGGGTTAAAATTTAATATCTAAATAAATTATTTGTCATTTTT
This sequence comes from Schmidtea polychroa, assembly GCA_959609185.1. Classification (NCBI taxonomy): domain Eukaryota; kingdom Metazoa; phylum Platyhelminthes; order Tricladida; family Dugesiidae; genus Schmidtea; species Schmidtea polychroa. The sequence goes on along the minus strand of CAUHTR010006774.1, from coordinate 7,570 downwards.
AGTTTTCAATTTTTAATTGGCATAAATAGTTCAATTTATTTTATCTTCATTACTTTTCAGGCTATCGATAAATATTGTTATTGATATTTAACACTGATAAACCCGTCAGTAGTGAGCAAACGCATCTATAATACAGGTTGGTGTGTACGACAAATTATAGATTCGTCATCATTTGTGATGAAATAGTTAATTTATAAGTTAAACTATTTTAGCCATTTAAGAAATTGCTCTCAAGTAATTTCTTTTTATTTGAATTAAACTTTAAAGTTTAGATTTTGATACATATAGATATGAGATCATTATTCAATCTCTTAAATATTACTTTTTATCAACTTTTTTTATTATAAATTATTTATAATTAATTTTTACAGAACTTTAGATATTTATTACAATATGATTTTTATTACTTTTAAAGTAATTAAGTAACAAATAGAATTTATTAATCCCCAAACAAATTTATTTTTACAGCATTTAGAGAAAACGGTGAATGTTTTCAAATATAGTGGATATTTCTCCAAATTTTTGTATTTTTGTATTATATTTCCGATTGATTCTTTGCGAATTCCTAACAATTTCCCGAAACTATAAAAATCTTACTCATTTACCATTGTATTGACTAATTTGATTTGATGAATTTCTGAAATTCTATACAAATATTATTTTTTAAATTTAGGTAAATAAAATTTATGATTTTCTAGTTTTTTCCCAACGTCAACATCAAAGGCAAAGTTTAAATTTCAGGGCAATGTGAAATACTAAAAAACTATTAAACTTTATTAAAAATTTAAGATAAATCTTACAAAATAATGTCTTCAATATCTATATAATTCAAAGTTGAGTTTTCCAAATTTTCGTCAAAGATTTTTTCGGTCATTTTTTTATAAAAATTTCTAAATATTTCTGTAAATGATTTATTATAGTACGTTTATTCATTACAACGTTTCTATATATCGAACTCTTTCATGCATTTTTTAATATATGTGTTGTGTTTGTGTGTATCAGTTTATTTACTTTCTCACTTTCTTTATTAAATGCGTTTAGTCATTTCAACGCTAAAAATCAACACACATGTAAGTTTGTATGTTTATATAATATACAATTATTGATTTTCTTTACATTATAGATGCGTTTGTTCGCTGCAAACGGGTGTATTTTCTGCATTGCTTTCTGACCAGTTTCTGCAGAAGGTTTATGTTGCAATATTTCAAACATGATCTAAAAAAAGTGAAATTGAAAATAGCGCTATGGTGAAAACAGTAAAATAATTTACAGATAATAAATAATTCAGCGATGAGAAAAATATTTTCATGAAAATTCCGGATTTACAATGTTGGCAGGTCAATGGGACTTCTAATTGATTTTAGATTATTTTAAGTTCTTGTTGTTTGATGTCAGATTCATAATTTAAGTATTAACGGTTGCTTGGAAAGTATTTTGTAATGACTAGTTGGAGGCTGCGGATCCAAAATACTTATAAATTGTATTTTTAAGAAAACAAAACACTTTAAATGTATAATGTAAATGTTGGGAAATATTGAAATGCAAATTGACACTTCGTGGAATACATATATTTTTCTCCACATAGAATAAAACAATAAAAATACAAATACACTTCTATATCTATTTCTGGTGCTTTCATGAGTGATTTAGATTGAGTGATGAGGTTGCTAGTAGTCCTCTGGAGAAAACCATCCGGTGTACCTCCCATGAAAATATTCTTTTACTGCTCCAAGGGGCTACATTTTATTTTTTCAAATTTACACTATAGTCTGAACGAGTTAGCGGTAATCCACTCAATGTCTTAACCGCTTTTGCCAACGAATCATTGGCAAATAATAATAATATTAATAATAATAATAATAATAATAATAATAATAATAATAATAATAATAATAATAATAATAATAATAATAATAATTGTTCAATCGCGAATTCATAATAACGCCTAAACCTTTTATTTTCATATACATGTTTATATCTACATCGAGCTGCTTCCATTTGTGCACGACATACTTGAGATCGATAATCAGGGATCATAGCAGTCATAACACTTCCAGTACTTTCAGTAATATTAAACAATCTCGTAGCTGAACTCTTCTCAATCATTTTATTTGGAACCTGTCTTTGTGTAGCTACACATAAATTTGATCTCATATTATTCCTTTCTGAACACAAAACAATATCGATTCGGCCATTTTGATCTTGAGCACATTTCAACAAATTTGTTTGATCCATATTCAATTCACCAGGTACAGATTGAACTAATTGTCGGTCTCGAGATAATGTGATTAGAGAGAATCCATTATCCAGAACTTTAAGAGATTTGCTAGATCTGATAACATCGTCTTTACAAATAGTTTCTATTTCCATTTTGCTGCGGGTTCTATTCAACCTTGTCATTAAATCATCGAGATCCATCAATTCCCCGTTATATTTAGATTCATAATTTGTAACTTTGTTACTTTCCATAAATTCCAACCAAAATCGAAGAGAACTCCTTCAACAAACTTCAATTCAACCTTAAATCCATTCGAAATCGATAAATCTTAAAAACTCAAAATTACAACTAAACTAAATTCAAAAAAATTGAAAACTACCTCTTGCTCGCGTCTGTGTGCGCACACAGCCAAAAACAAAGAAAAGAAAAGCGCACACAGACGCGAGATCAGATTAAAATTTCCACCCTCTCAATTTTACGCGTCTGTGTGCGCACACAACCAAAACAAAGAAAAAAGCGCACACAGACGCGAAACAAATAATAATTAACCAATAATAATAATAATAATAATAAAAATAATAATAATAATAATAATAATAATAATAATAATAATAATAATAATAATAATAATAATAATAATAATAATAATAATAATAATAATAATGAGTTTTAATGTATGATTAAATGATTAACAAAGATAGGTGCAATACAAGAGCATGATTAAATATTAAAATGACTAATAAAATGTCTATTTGTTAATTTCGAGAAATATTCTGTAAAAGAATATGTTTAAAAGTTTAGGAAAATTTTTTGAAATTTTTTGTAAAATTTGGATATGTTTAAAAATACTTCGAAAAATTTTGAAAAGTGAGGGTAGTTTTTATTGGATTTCTGGAAAAGTTAAGGAGGTGGAGATACTGCAAAAAGAAATTTCAAAACTTTTTATGTTCAAAATACTTAGAAAACTTTCGAAAAATATCGGTTTTGTAAAAAAAAATCAAAAATAAAAATTAGACGATTACGATTATTATAAATAATTTTTTTTGAGCGGAGAAAAATAATTTTTGCAATGACTCAATATCTTTGTTATATCTCTACTATGACTTATCACACACTCATGACTCATTCCAAAAAACTGTCGACAAATGACGCATCGAATGAGTCTTGCTTTTATTCAGCCAATCAGAAATGACTTTAAGAGATGCCTCACATGCCCTTACTATTGTATTCACATTTGTCTCATTATTTGTTATCTGTATATACCAACTTCTACATGTCAGTTTTTTATTTTACTGTTCGTAGCAAGAGTAAATCATCGTGAATAAAAATGGTTTTCAAAATTTGGTACTTCAGAATTCTCCAGAAAATTACGATTTACGAAACAAAAGAGTTAATAACCCTGCGATAATATATTCTAAAACTACATAAGACGATATGTTTAATAAAAAGAATCATTAATTTCAACAATATTTTTATTATATATTTGATGTCTTACCGTTTTATCTTCAAATTTCGATGGCCTTATTAGAACACAGAACATTGTCAAAGGTTGTTTAGTAAATATCCTTAAACTTTACACTAACACAAACCTAGTGTTAAATAAAACCTGATCTTAATTTAAAATTAAAAACAACATTTGATTTGATATTTTAAAATATACTTTATTTTAAATGTATGATTTTTAACTCATTAATCGGATACCACCGAAATCTAAAGACATAATATTGGACAAATGTCTAACACCCGCTGTTGAAGTCAGAGCTGCGTTACTCATAAACATTAAACAATCTATATAAATTTATTCTTTTTTTAACCTTTTGGTGAAGTTTGATATAATAACTAGTTCTAGCTATTGGCCAAAGCTGTAATTTTGGTGTAAATGATGAGTGACACATTTAAACCGAATATTATAAAAAACAAATTCTATTTGGTCGTGAAATAGTTTTAAATATATTATTATTAACAAAGACAGTTTTATTAAAACTGTACTACTGAAAGTGATAAATTATGGCCTCTAATGAATATATACTTACATAACAATACTATGTATACATGTGAATGAGTGATTATGAAATAACGCTTCATTAAAATCACCAAATGGCAAATTTTATTATAACTTTTAATTTTGATCGCCAACATGGCATTTTTATTTTTATTTTATCTGAAAATCGACTTGTCCAATTTGGACCATTATTTTTTTATTCCTTATGTTACTCATTTTTGCTTTAATAAATTTTAATAAATATGAATTAAACCACATATTAAATCTTTTCTTGAAATAAAATTCTATTGATTGATAACATGATTCCGTCATTTTTAATGGGTTATAAGTAGGTAGATGTGAGCCCGCTGGCACAAAGACCTATGACTCATCACTTTTCAGTGATGACTCATCGTGTAGAGGGTGAGTCAGGGGTCACGTGGGTGTATCATATATGTGTGTATGACTCATGGTCTTTGTTCTACAGCGGTTCAAACCCATCATGTCAGGTGAAAAGCATTAGTCATATATATTTTTCAAAATTTTTCTAAGTTAGAACAAAAACATGTAACTCCCCCCCTAGCAAAAACTTCTTATGACTCATACTTTTTCAAAAATTTTCTAAGTCAAAACAAAGACATGTAACCCCTAGCAAAAATTTTATGAATCATTATTATTATTATCATTATTATTTCAAAATATTATTATTATAATTAGTATTATTATTATTGATATTATTACTATTCAAAATATTATTATTAATAAACAACCTTACTATTATTAATATTATTATTTTTTTTTAAAAACAATTATTGAATGACTTTTATATTGCATCTGAATTGCATCTTTCTTTATTAAACTTGCAACTGTATTGCCGCTGTCTTTCTTAATCAGATATTTTTAAAATTTTTTATTATATTTTGTTTCAAACAATTTTAGTTTCTAATTATTATTATTATTTCAAAATATTATTATTATTATTATTTATATTATTATTATTTAAATTATTATTATTATTAAACATCCTTACTATTATTAATATTATTTTTTAAAATTATTGAATGACTTTAATATTGCATCTGAATTGCATCTTTCTTTATTAAACTTGCAACTGTATTGCCGCTGTCTTTCTTAATCATATATTTCTTTTCTAACCTATTATCTTTCAATTTATTTAAATATTAGAGAAACGCCAACTCAATAAATTCAACATAAACGCGATATATTTCAATTGTACAACAATCTTCGTCAGGCCGCAATCTGGATAATCAATAATAAGACATAAAATATGCAATATCTAAACAAATTAACTAATAATAATCATCTCCAAACTGTATCAAAAATTTTAAAAAAAATATATTTTAAAAAAAATATTTCAAAAAAAACATTTTAAAAAACCAAACCATATTTTATATAACCCACATACATATTATTTTAAAATTAAATTTTAATTTAATAACATTTAACATTCAACATAAAATTAACAAATTTAAAAAAATTACATAGTTTACAAAACACAAACATAATTATACCACAAACAAGACTCCCAACCTTCATCCTTCAATTACTTAAACACATTCAAAATCTCCGTGGAACGGGCAACTTGATCATTTATTTTTGGTTTTAAATATCTAATCAACAATGCCTCACAAGTTACTCGTTCCCAATAATTACTTAAACCTTTTGAAATAATTTTAAAATCAGAGATACCTATTTTTTTACTGACACATTTCCTAACATGATTACTAATATTAGTCAATCCTTTTGGTCGACAGTGTTCAAGAACTCGGGTGCAGAGATGACGGGCAGTCTCTCCAATGTATATGGCATTACACCCATTACATGAAAATTGATACACAAGCTCAGTACACAAACCAATTGGCGTTGGACATTTACTAGTAAACATACTGCTAACTTTGCAAGAAGTGGAAACAATCCTGAATTGATCCTTGTCTACATATTTGAGAATTTTATGTTTAAATTCTCTGAAACCCTCCGAATAAGGCAATACTAACACATATTTCGGCTCCATGCGATTGGATCGATTCTTGTCACTTTCCGAATTTAACATAGTACTTTCCTCAGGATCAATAGGTACCTCAGATTCAGACGTACGCATACCAACGTTATCAGATTTAAACATTAACTTATCCATAGTCACTTTTGTCATCTTCTCAAGAAAAGATTTAGAGTAGCCATTTTTAAGTAACAACTCAACCAATACATCAATACTTTTTACTGAATTAGCAAACGTGGAGGATAGTGACCAAGCGCGAAACACTAATCCTCTCACCATATTCCTTTTATATTTAAACTCACAAAAACTATCAGGCGTTGTATATAAACCAGTATCCGTCGACTTTCTATATATTTCAGTCTCATAATGTTTCGATTTGCGTTGAATGAGTAAATCTAAAAACGCAATCGATGACCCTTTTTCTTCCTCACATGTGAATTTAATATTCTTATGCAAATCATTCATAAAATTTAAAAACGGCATTACATGTTCACGACTCTCAAACACCAAAAAAATATCATCCACATACCGTTTGTACACACTAGGTTTAACAAGATGGCATGAAGACATTTTCTTTTCCAAACTAGACATAAAAATAGAAGCCATAGTTGGGGCTAATGGAAAACCCATAGCAACACCATCCACTTGTTTATACCATTCATTATTAAACAAAAAGTTAACATTCGACGTTGAAAATTCAAGCAATTTGCGAAAAGCAATTTTATCCACATTCTTATGTTCAGACTCATTATTATTCCACATTTCACAACATAAATCAATCGTTTCCGCCAATGGAACATTAGTAAAAAGACTACACACATCAAACGAAACCATCACTTCATCATCAGAACTTTTCTTCAGTGCAGCAATGAATGAAGCAAATTCAAAGCTATCCTTACATTCGAACTCAGACACCATTAACGGTTTTAATAACCCATCCAAAAATTTGGCAATTTTATATTGAGCGGTTCCTACCATCGATAACACTGGTCTCATAGGCATACCTGCTTTATGTACTTTTGGAAGACCATAAAGCTTTGCGGGTTGAGATCCTTTCGGTTTTAGGAATTTCACCAAATCTATATCAATATTTTTATCATCCGACAATTTGTTTAACATTTTTATCAAAGTTAGTTCATCTTTCAGAGGAGGCAACTTCCCATTTTTTCGACAACTACCATCTTTAACAAACTGTGGAGATGACAAAAAATCGTTCAATTTATTCACATACACATCATGGTCTAAGATAACCAAACCATTACTTTATCATATTTACAAACGTTAATATCTTTTTTAGCTAAATTCTTCAAGATCAAAAAATCTTTTATATCTTGTTTTTTATTTTTATTAATAT
>CAUHTR010006773.1:0-15226 GCA_959609185.1 Schmidtea polychroa | reverse complement strand
GAAAACGATGATACCTGAAAACGAGATACAAACCATCTTTTGCCGCCAATTTTGCTATGATTTGTTCAAGTGATACAGAAGACGTAATTGTAGAACTATTAAAATAGCTGTGAAGTGTTCGCGGTCGCTTGGCTAATAGTCCATTTTTTTCAGACTCATGTTCCTTTCTCTTCATGCTATGGTGATAATGAAGTCCAGATGTTGACGATGACTTGAGTTACAACAATTGGTTCCATCTGTTGAGGATACCTAAATAATAATTCATAAAGAAATAAATAAAATTACCTGGGGGAAGATCGCCATGACAAACGGGACGATCTATAGAGACTCAGAAAAGAAAACGGAAGTGAAAAAAATTGAAAATGAGAAAGGGAAAGGAAATAAAAGTTATCAAACAGGAAAATAAAAATCAAGGTCAGTACTAATTAATTAGTACAAAAAGGGAAAGGAATTTTGAGATCGGAGACAAAGGAAAACAACAATATCCTTATCTCGACAGCTTGCGAGTGATAATAGAATTGATGGGAGAAGGCGGCCAAACAAGAAAGGAAAAAGGGAAAACAACTTGACAGGTGTCAGAGATAAAAATGGGACAGTCGGGGAAAGCAGGAGAAGGAAAGTGGAAAAACACTTGATTATCTGGAGTGCCACAAGAGAAGCGAACTATATAAAGGAAAACTGGTGAACATGAAATTAGAACAAAAGGAGACGACAAAATTAGAAGGAGAATTAGAGACAAAGCGATTCGAAATTTGGAAACGATTTGAGATACGATTTGACAGATAAAATTATTGGAGAAAATTAGACGTTGAATATAGAAAGGGTGTTAATCACCAAAATGCAGACATGGTGTCCAGAACTAAATGTGAAACGTGTGTTCAATGTCAAATGGCTCACGAAGAAGCTAAGAAAGGAAAGATAAAAACTAGATTACTAGACTCGATCAGAGAAGAAGGTAGAAGCACCAATTAAAAAATAAATTTGGAAGAAGAATTACGAAAGAAAACGATGATACCTGAAAACGAGATACAAGAAACCATAAAGGAAATACACAGACTATTGTGTCATGTTGGAGTCGAGAAGATAGCTGATTATATGTAAAATAGATATATTGGGAAAAACCTGTGGAGTCAGATTCAGAAACTATTCGAAGTTGTGAGACTTGTCAAAAAACCAAGGCTATAACAATTACAACGAAGGAACCAGTAAAAAAATTAGAATCAACCGAAATGTTCGAAATTATATTTGTGGATATATGTGGGCCAATGCAAGAAACAAAAGGACGTAAGAAGTATATATTGGGTATAATAGACCAGTATAGTAAGTATCAATTCACAAAGAAACTTGATATTAAGTTATGTTTTTCGAGTCCATACCATCACCAAACAAATGGACAGATAGAAAGGCAATTCAGGACAATACGAGAGCTGATAAATGCTACTTTACGAGACAGAAGGAAGACGGATTTGGCAGAGATACTACCAGAAGTCGAATTTACATTAAATGCAACCAAACAAAAAACGACAGGAATAAGCCCGGCAGAGATAGTTTTTGGAAAAAAGATTAGCAGGAAGAAATGGTACGGCTCAAAAGAAAAACAGGTAAAGGAAGAACAAGAAGAACAAACAAGGAGGAAATTTGACGTAGGAGATGATGTGTTAGTAAAATTAGAAACACGCAACAAAAAGCCAGGACAGATATGAGGGACCATATAAAGTAATCTAGAAAGTGCATGACAGACGATATATCTTAAGAAACGAGAATGGTAAAAAGATTGAAAGAAACGTGGAAAAACTTAAAAAATTTCTTAAGGAGGGGGATATGAGGAAGTTAAAAGATTCTTAAAGATTAATAAGAAATTTGGTAAAAATTTTAAAAATATTTTTATTGAAAAATATTTTAAAAAGAAGAAATTTATCAAAGAAATATTTTAAGAAAATCTGAAATTTGTTTAAATAACAAAAATAAGAACAGACAAGTTTTTTGAGATATCTTTTATTAAATAAAATTTTATGGAATTATTTAGTGATTTAAAAACGAATGAGAATCCTAATAATAAGGATTCTTTTAACTCGCAATATTACTTCTTTCTCAACTTCTTTATTCTCAGTACATACTATCAACATCTTTGCTGTTAAGTTCTCTTTGGTGAATTCTTTATTCTCGAACAACCTATCAACAAGGTCCTCCACTTTTCTAAAATATGTTTCAATTTCTTCACCTCTTCTTCTATAATTCAATAAACTTTCCATATCCTCTATTACGTCTCTTTCGTTATAAAATGCCATTCGTAACCTGGCTTGAAATCCTTCTTCTTTTTTAAATGTTTTTGCATATTTATCCAATAGATCATCGTCGATCATACACGCCTAGTATTGAAATAATCTCGCATCTTCTAATGAACTTTTTCAAGTCATCACCTTGACAAAACACCTTTGGCAACAATCTTTCGGTGATCGCGTCGGTGTTTATCGCTGCCACCATATTAGGATTCTCATCCGTTAAAACATTAATATCTGTTTGCAAATCACTAGATAATTCTATAAATTTTATTTAATAAATTATACACTCAAAAACTTGTCTTTCCTTTTGTTTCTTATTTAAACAAATTTCAATCTTTTTTTTAAATATTTTTCGATAAAAATATTTTTAAAAAAGCTAAATTTCAATCCTAAATTTCAATTTTGTCTTTTTAAAATATTTTTCGATAAAAATATTTTTAAAAATGCTAAATAAAAATATTTTAAAAATATTTTTAAAATTTAACAAAATTTCTAATAAAAACTTTTAGAATCTTTCATCTTCCTCATAAACACCAGAAATGATTTAGCGTGACTTCATTTAATACAGTTTATGATATTACATCCAATTGTGTAACCCAATTGTCTGCAAATTATATTTTTCTAAATTCTATTTAATAATTTTATGTCTATTTAAATCATATTCATCATCGGGTACTTCGTCTATTAAATTATTCACAATTCCAATTTCTTCAGTTAACAATTGAATTTCTTCTTCATCTTCATCAATTTTTTCTCCATAATCTTCGGATATTTTTACAATTTTTTCATCGGGAATTCTAATATCTTTTTCTTTGTCAATATCATAATCGACAATGTTGTTTACATGATTATTAAAACAAAAAATAAAAAATCCAAAAACGAGTCATGTAAAAATATTTTACGTAAATTAAATGGAAAAAATCTCATATTTTTAAGAAGGAAATAAAAAATAAAAAACTATAAAAATGTTATAGTAAGAAATTGTCACGAATTAAAATACAGATAGAAATATATTGCGGATTAAATATGATGACCTCAAGAAGAGCCAGTACAAGATGGAAAGCACTTGGTTCCGGCCGGACCAGATGAAGAAAACCCGAATAGAGAAAGAAGACTGAAAAGAAAATTCGACCTCTAGGACATGTAAATCCGGTGAGTAAACGTTGTCAATTGGCGTCTGACCGCAAAGCTGTTCAAGTATTTCCTGGAGGAAGAGTTCCCAGGCAAAATTCACTTACTATGTGGTTGTTTATTACACTCGGGTCTGTCGACTTCGGCAACAAATACGACGTCATCGGAGATGATGAGGGATTCTTTCCTGGGCATTGGGTCTGACTCTTCACTTTTCCTTTTGCTTCATGATATTGTATTTATTCTTGTTTTATTAATTATTTAGTTATGATATTTGCGTTCCGTGTGTTTTTGAACTACTGAATTTCATCACAAATAAATACTTATCGTGGATGGATATACCTAGTATAAATTCAAAATAAAATTCACCATCCTCCCTTCCCTATCGAGCGGAATAATGGGTTTTGAGGCTTGTTGTTGTTGAATAGAGGAAGAAGGAGAGTTTCCATTGAGAAGTAGGAAGCAAATATTTATCAAAACTCTTACTGGTAAGACAATTACTCTTGACGTTGAATTGAATGACACGATTGAAAATGTAAAAGAAAAAATTCAAAACAAAGAAGGAATTCCGGAAAATTATCAAACGTTAGCGGGAAAGCAATTAGAAAGTAAAAGAATTTTGAACAACTATAGCATAAAAGTAGGTTCGACACTTCATTTGTCACTCAGGCTGTGCGGTGGAAATGACGAAGAGATTTTAGAAGAAGGACTGGAAAAAGAGAATGAAAAAAGGAAAATTAACGAGATTGAGAAACAAGATATATAAATGGGAAGGAAATCAGTGAATGGTTTGATGAATATGAAAATCAAAAAAAGAGTCTAGATGAAGAATTAGGGGATCTAAGAACTATTAGTAAAAAATTGCAAAGATTGGATATCACTGCAATATTAGATAAAGACCTGCAAGAGATCGAGGAAAAACATCAAATGATTGGGGCACTGATGGAAAGAAAAGCAAATCAATCTTTTAAGGAAGAGAAGGAAAATGAGAATGATGATACAATCAAGAAAAATAATTCAGTGCGTAAAAGAAAACTAGAAAGTCTACAAAAAATTACAATACCTGTCTTTGAAGGCAAGATGAAAGAGTACGAACCATGGAAAGCAGCTTTTACTGCGTGTGTTGACAAAGCGGAAGGTGACGAGGTTGAAAAGATGTTTCACCTGCACAATTACCTTTACGGAGAGCCATTAAAGTTAATTGAAAATCTAGGATATTCGGTAGAGGCCTATAAAATGGCAAAAGAGTAGTTGGATAGGCGATATGGTGTGGATGAAAGGATATATCTATCAATGTTAGAGGAGATGGACAAGTTCAGGCCAATTCGAGAAAGAGATTTGAAGGATTTAGATTTGTTTGTTGGATTATTAGAAACAGTCACTGTTCGATTTAAATCCACTCGGAAAGAATACGAGTTACAGATTGGAAAGTTAACTACAAATCTTGTCTATAAATGGAAGAAAGAAAAAATAGAAAAGGAATTGCGGGAGACGATAAAGGACTTGAGAAGATGGATACAACAAGAAGCGGAGATCCTAAGATCCACTAACGAAGTCGTGTATGGGACTCAACCAAGCTCCAGGACTTATGATGGGCCAAGAGTAGATGCTGTGTCTAGAGGAAGAGAAAGCTTCAATCCAGGAGGTCGAACGCATTTTACGAGGCAACCAAATGGCAGAGTTAAAAGTGAAACGGTCATACAGAGGAATAACTCTAATATCTATAGATTAGAGTGTGTACAATGTGGTGATCAACATTACCTAGACCAATGTGACAAGTTCAAGCAACTCACAATTTCAAAAAGGAAGAAAATCATCGAAGAAAAGAAACTGTGCTTCAAAAGAAATCGCATGGCCAAGGAATGTCGTAAAGAATCTTTCTGCAAGGTTACCGGATGTAAGCAAAGACACAACGAATTATTACATGTAAAACAACTCAGTGAGGAGAGTGAAAAAAGTAACAACACGATGTTGACCCAGAAAGGGATGAACGAGAAAAACCTAAGACCTTACCTTAGTTTAAGATCAATTCCAATCTACCTGGAAAATGGGAACAAGAAAATAAAAGTCAATGCACTGTCAGATGATGCACGCTCAGTAAGCTACATCAATCTAAGAATTTTAAAGGAGCTTGGTTTAAAAGGGGTTGAAAAGAGGACACCGATAGGAGTTATCGGCTGTAATGTCCAACAAATGATGGCTACTCCATTGACCATGAAGTTAATTAGTAACGCACTGGCCGTAAAAAAATATTACGGGAGAAATGAGGGTAATAAATTGGGCGAGAGAAAAACATAAGTGGACTCATCTTAAGGGCATCCATTTTCCGATGCTAGACGAAAGACAGGCAGTTGAAGTTTTAATTGGGCTGATTATTTAACGCTTCAACGAGCACTTAAAGAAATCGATGGCAAGTTGGATGAACCGATTGCCCGTTTAACTCCACTTGACTGGACATGTGTTGGAAGAACCTCAGTGGGAAGAACTTGGAATCATCAAAGCAATTTCATAAGAACGTTCTTTGGTAATTGCGATGATTTGGAAAGACAAATCGAAAGACTTTGGGAGATTTACGAAAGTGGCTTAAAGGAAAATATATTTGCAACAAAAGACCAGGTGATTTATGAGAAAACAAAATCTGAGATGAAAACAATAGACGGACATTTTGAGGTAAAAGTGCCATGGAAAGAGTCACCAACATCTATGCCCAATAGTGATAAAATGGCAGAAAGTCGGCTGCTAAGTTTAGCTAAAAGGCTTGAAAAGGAAGATTTATGAACTGAGTATCAGGATAAATTGAATGAGCATTCCATTTCTAATATTGACAACCACAATAAAATCTTAATTGAAATGATCGAAGAATTGAGAAAGGAAATGAATGAGCTAAAGATAAATGATATGAGAAAAGATGAATCAATTGAATCATTAAGTAATGATTACAATTCAATAAAGCAGGAAAAACTATGTTTCTTACTTCAATTAATGTAAAAGAAAGTATAAATCAACTAATTTATTCCAATACTTTTTCCATTTCGAAATTAATCATTAACGAATTTTAAAACCTTTTTATTTTCAAATTTACTGAAAATCTACAGAATTTAAACAAACTTGACATAAAATCCAAAAATTCCACATCCAAAATATCAAAAAACGATCATAAATAAAAATTCGATCTCAACTCGACAATTGTCCGCGTCTGTGTGCGCACACAAATTAATCCAATGTCAAAGCAAAAAAACACACAGACGCGAAACATAAACTCATAATTCACCACCTAGAAAAAAAGAAAGAAATATTTCCAAAAAATGTCGAATTATGGATTTGGGAACTGATAATTTCTATTTTTGTTTTATCCGACTAGCTCATTTAATATAGTACATAGTATAGATTGACAAGGACTAGCTTATAGTCGAAAATCTTTTCATTAAATACATTATTTGCAGCAAAAGGGCTTAAATTATCATTTTATTGTTTTAAATAATAAATGCTGCTACCAAGAAATCATCATTTTATAGGTACAATAACATGTTGTAATAAAACAATTACGGTTTTAAATTATTTTATTAAATATTTTGCATATCATTTGTTTTCATTTTAGTTTTAACAAACAAAATTCAATTTTCTGTTTATTGTTTTATGTAAAATTTACTTTACATTATAGAAAACAAACAAAAAATCGATTAAATTGCAAAAAACAAATAAAAAATATATCTACAAATGTCAAATTAGTTTAATAATAAAATATTAGGCTGTCATTTCAACAGGATTGTGTAATTCATTGAAGGTTTTTATATATATTCATATTTAAATCATTTTGTCTTAATGTTTGATCATTTTTATTTTTGAATATTGATATCTGAATGTTTGATCTACTGATGTCAATTTTTATTAAATTAGCCGCGTTATTATATATTTTTTTGCAATAATATTACTATTCGGTAAGATTTGACTTATAATACAACTCATCTTGGTCTTTGGTCAAAATACAACAAAATTACAACTGTTTCGATATTCACTAATAAATATAATACCTTTACTTGAAGCTGAGTAGGTAACTTACGTGAAACCACCTCAAACATGAAGAATCTGATTTAACCTCCAAGGGAAATAGCTCTCTAAATGTCGCTTTTTTAGTTTTCTAGCTTTCATTTAATTTCCTCTACCACTTTCATCGATCCTTGTTACAATTGTCTTAAGGTTTTCGCTTCTTCAAAAGAAGCCACGAAAATCCTGAAAAATCTAGAAAAAATAAATTACTTTATTCTTGTTAGGCAGGTTGCCACCATGTCTGTCAAGTTCGAGGTATTTGCTTACTATTTAAATTGATTAATGTATTTCAATTAATTAATTAATTAATTAGTATGTCTTGAATAACAACCCATATCGATTAGAAATTATCATATTAATATTTATCTTTAAATTTGCGACGGCCGATATTTTCCCCCACCACAGAAAAATATTATGGTTAAATTACTGTCAAATTTATTTTGTACTTGAATTTAGTTTTTGAAATTTGTTATATTTAATATTTTTTATACAATTTCATCGGCACTTAATTTTTAATTGTAGCTCTTCTAATATAACTATAATATCATTCTAATATATTGAAATTATTTATTTAAATTTCAAAACGCCTGTGGAGCACACCTGCAAATTGAACCAAAATATTTCGGCCGGTTCGAGTTCAACTAAAAAGTTTCTTTTAATTTCTTTCTATTGGACTATATTTTTAAAATCATTTTCCAAAAAGAAATTGTACAAGAACCAATTAAATTAAAATATTTTTAAAGAAAAGCACCTCTATAGAAAGTACTTTTTTAATCAAATACTTTTTAATTAAATTTTTGTTGATTTTGCTTCAGTTTGAAAAAAATATTGCCATAATAAAGAAATTCTGGTGTGTTACAGTTAAGGCTGATTTTTCACATTCAAGCTCTATATTAACTGCTTAATGCAGAAAATATATTATTGAAACTCATTCTGCTAAACCTATGAGATGAGAAAACTTAAATCTTTTCTCCATTTCACTTTTACTAATTACAATCTAGTTTAAAAATGGGTTTAAAATTGGTTAGCATCAGAGATATCCTCAAATGTATTCATATTTAATCGTTTAAAAATTAAATATTTAGAGTTTAATTAATGTTCATTTGTGTGTAATTTTTGTTATGTAGATTTTGTGAACCGTGCTTGTGTGCAGGTATTTATTTTTCTTCTAACAGCAAAGTTTTCTATCCATCTATATTGTAAGCCATTATTTAATACACCTAATCCCGAAATTTAATAACTTCTATAATCTAAAAAAAAAAATCAATAAATATATATTATAGGAACACACAAACTTACCTGTATGTAGAAATTTATTGTTCCGAAATTTAGTAACTTTATTATAGGTTTTGTGAAGGTGAGAGAAAAATAACTGAACACACCAACACAAAACACATAATAAAAAATGCATGCAAAATTCTTATATAGGTTTTTGTTCCGAAATAAATAACTGTTAACATATTGTTAACATATTGTTAAAATATAATTATTTTTAAATTATTAAAAAATGCAAGAAAATACTTTTAATTTAGATTCCGACAGCTCTACCTTGAGCTTTAGAGAAAAAGAAGAAAATATAATGTAAATTTTATTCATTAAATTACAAAACATTAAAATATTGAAGGTCCTTCGAGATCTTTTGATTTACAGAAAGAAATTCGCAAATCGTAAATTTAAATAAATTATTTTAATAAATTAATATTTTCATAGATATACAGAAAATAACAAAATACGGCCTATTAATGCCTTTGAAAATGGGGACAATTACCAAGAATTTGGAAGATTGCATTAAAAAAATAAATGTATTCGGTGATTAGTTTATTTATTTAGTCAAAAATATATCTAACTTACATTTTAACGAAATAATTCCAGATAAATGCATAAAATATCATATAATTCCTACAAAACACCTGAAATTTAATTATTAATGTTATATTATAAATGCTGACTAACAGTAATATTTAAGAACTTGAATAATGATCTCATAATTATATAAAATCAAAATTCAAGTTTTAAAAGTTACTTGAAATTAATAAAATTACCTGAAAACCATTTTTAATAAATTGAATGTAAATGAAATGTAAATGAAATTGAATAACTTCATTTTCACGTAAATGGTGACTCACCTCAACTGGTGTGCACACCAACGTGAATTATAGAGGTTATTAAATTTCGGAATTGGGTGTATCATGGATTTAATTAAATGTCACTTGGCTATGACACGTTTATTATAGGTAGGTTAATTTATATTATTAATCTTTAAACCAATGTTCACTTAGCCATCTTCAATTGCCCTATGGTGTTTTTCTCATCCATTAAGATTTGGCTCAATCAGGATTCAGTTCATTGGATTAGTAAATGGTTAGAATTTATTGACATTGTAGCTGAATTTCGATTGCGTACTAGCAGCAGTCGTGGATTTTATGCATCTCCCTCACTATTCTGGTTTGATGAGAACTTTGCTAGCACGATCGAAATTGTGTTAGTTAGCAAACTGGCGATTTGGACTCGAAACAATGGCTGTTTGGTTTAAGGTTTTAAACTATATTAATCAAGCGTTTGATCATTCAATTCTAATTACACTGTTATGATCTCTACCGGAAATTCGACTACACGATGAAGTACTAATTAATCTGCAGACTACTCGTTACTTCATGATTTTAGATTGTTAGTTCCATATAACTCACTGAGCATTAATGAGACGAGCTCTTTGTGCTGTGTTCAAGATCATCGGTCTCTCTGCTAGACTGAAATGCCTAGAGTGAATATGCGATTTTGCTAATTTAAATTATCCTGACAGGTTCTACATGATATTGTAGAACGAGGGTATTACCAAACAGTAGACTTACGGAGCGTTTGGGCGTTACACCTGCCTCTTTGCCTTCGTGCATAGATGGAACGGGAGTCTACAGAACACTGCCACGACAATTCTGTGGTCAAAATTGTGTGATGAAATTATTGACTTGAATTATATTATAATATCCATTATTATATCAAGCAGCTCAAGTTGTTATAGCTCTTCCAGCAACAAAAAGTAGTATTGAAAGTGCTTTTTCATCGTTGAAAATTATTTTATCATCTCAAATAGTTGCAATAAACGATGAGTAGCTTTAAAATATTTTATTTGTAAAACTGAATGAAAATATATTTATTAAAAATAATAAAAGGAAAAAAAGAAAAGAAAGGAAAATAGAGGAAAATAATAATTAATAATAAAAAATAAAGAATTTTATTTTTTTTTTTAATTTTAAATGTTTTTAACCCAAACCGAAACCTAACCCATAGATCTTTTTGCCATAGAACTTGAACCTGAACCAAACCCGAAAAATTACTGATTCACAGATCTTCAATGAATGCTTTCAATTAAATTAGCTCTAGAGCATAAATTAATTGAAAAAATTATTTTTTATATGATATGTTTGAAATCTTATAATAAAAATTGATTCTAAAAGCCAGACACTTTTCTTCATTGTAGTGAATACGCCTGACATTGATAAATGTCAAACAATCTTAAGAATAATGCTTTTTTAAAATAAAAAATATCAGTAAAATCTTTTATTCACCAATGATCTATTTTCATTTTTCATTTTTATTAACTTCATTTCTTTCCAGATTATTAATTAAATCCAAATATAAAATAGAATATTGTTTTTAATAAAATAAAATGGACAGTTTAACAATTAAAAAAAAACTGTGCCTAAAATTCTTTTCGGCATGTAAACAATTATTTCTTACTTGACTTGTCCGTTATCAAAAACAATAAGATATCGACATCAATAACCGTTATGGGTGAGCTTTAAGTCAAAGTTTACACTGTGGACATGTCAGTTGGATTCATGGCGATCCCTTTCTTACGGATATACTGTAGAAGTTGATTTGGAAATATTGAAGGAATTTCATGACTTATTGAATGATTTTTCAATAGTTGCAGATAAAATTATTACAAGTTGCTCAATAATAGTCTATACGTCAAGAATGTAGAAAATTGAGGTTGCACCTTTTGCTTCGGTTTGATTCGGGTCTAATCCCTGAGCCAAAATGGATTATAATATCACTACTTCAAAAAGATAGTTTTAATAAAAAAATCCTTGGAAAACTAATATACAAAAAAAAATATTTTTAAAACTAATAAAATTTAAAACGTAAAAATGAGAAAAATCCACAGCCTAGATAGCTCAGTGGGAATCTATAAAACAAACATTAATAATAGCCATGGTTCAAATACCAAGTAAAACTATTTTTTATAAACTAATGCAATGTTTCTGTTCTAACCCTTTGCGGTCCTATGTCGAGTCTGACAAGACATCGACTTTTTCCACGCAGGTCCTATGTCCTATGATTATTTATATTGTATGATGGTCATAAAATAAAATTTTAATTCCAAAAAAATACCTTTTATAAAAAAAACCCAATTTACTTCAAGAAAATCATATATACAAAAAATCATTAAAACAATTGTAGACCTGGTGGGTAACTTTTTTTACGAACAACTATTTTATATATTATAAAATAAATAATGTGTGTATTTTTAGTGTATTAGTAATTCTTTTAATTAACTTAAAAAATAAATATGAAAAAATAATTTATTGAACCGGGTGTAAAAAGAAAAGGAAAAAGAAAAAGAAAAGAAGCATAATTAAAGGTGGTCAAATAAAAAATACTAAAAAATGATGAAAAGTACTCCAAAAAGTTTTGAATATTGTAATAAAATTTTTCGAACCAATGCTGCCATGTTGTTCCACTAAAGATAACTGTCGGATTGAAAATATAAAGCGGTAAAAAGAATAACTAAAATTTGTAAAATTTGTTGTAAATTATGTAAATGTAAATTAGGATATAAATTTCATATGGAACAAGAACACTCAGGATCGCGGGTTGAAAGCGACCCAGGAAGGGATTCAGACACGAAAGACGTTCAGTTGGCAAAAGTGAAGTAATATTTGAATCTGAACCTAATTCAGATGTTGAAGAAAATTATGATTATGTTAAATAAGGGATATTTTCTGATTCAAATGTTAATGATTTTATTGGTGAGGAAATGTTGCCCCTATTATGAAAAGAAAAATATATTAATATAAATATAAAAGAAATTAAAGAATCAATGAAAGATATCATTGAAAAAATAGGTAAAAAACATTATAATATTATAAAAATATAAACTAAAAATTAATGTTGTATTTATTAAAAAGCTAGACTATGAATCAGTAAGGTGCTGTTAAATGATGGACGTGACTCCTTAGAACAATTAACGCTCTCAAGTGTATCTCAACATTAATTATAGATTAAAACTCATTACCACTCTGCAGAATTGGAAAAACCATGTAGTATTCTGCAGCGGCGGAGGGAGTACATTAGACGGTCATGCTGCAAGGAGCCATTATCTACCTACTATGTATATATGATTTTCTTAAAATTCAGATGTTTTCCATTGAGCATTAAACAACAGCAGGGACCATGAAGTAAATCGGACACATGTCTTCCATCGATAGTCTGTGGACCTATAGGAATGTTAGCTAATTATAGTTCACATAAGTAAGCTCGCCTTTTACTAACATTCACCCATTCGACACATTACAAACGTTGTTCATTCAATGAGTGTCCAGTGGTAGAGTAGCATTGTATTCTGGGTTACCCTGGAAACAGCTCAAGTAGGCATAATTCTGGTTACCTATAACCCATTAATATTAATATTCTAAACTTAAAATTTAACTTACAATTGTTCTTTTATTAAAAATAATTCATTTTTTTCGAATGCATTTAAAAAGAATTTTTCGATAATTCTTCAGATAATCTTTATTAATTCAAAAATAAATATTAATTTATAAAATAAATCACTTATTAAAATAAATTATGAGTTTTTAAATCCATGATGAGGATTATTTTTTTTATTTGGAAATGAACGGTGCATTAGGCTCATGTTTTTAAATTGGTTACATTATAAATTAATTTCTTTGTCTATAATCATAATGAAGGCAAATGAAGGCAAAAACAAATCAAAAATGAACAAAATAAATATTAGGTTTCATAAATTAAAAATTCGTCGATGTGATCCCGAGCTTTACTATATATATTTCGCCATCGAAATTCATAAATATCCTTTTTCAGTAGTTCTACAAGTCTTTTATTTCATAAAATCAAACATTTTCCATTTTAAAATGGGATTTTTCATCAATGTTTATTGTTTCAGATGAATTTTCATAATCATACATTTCTTTGAATCGCATAATTTACATTCTGGCAACTTTTTAGAACGCTATCTAGAGATTTTATAACCCTTTGAAATTACATAGGTGAAATTAAGATGTACACGAAAATTAAATATTTTTCAAGAATTACTTAGACAAATGAGGTTGTAAAAGAATAGCAAAAGTAGGATTTTATAATTTTTATTCTTTCTCTTTTCTGGTATTTACTTATAAGCCACGCAAATTGGTACAATCAATACGAATCTAAAACTTTAAGAATATGAATAGCACTTTTATTGAAGTAAATATTTTTGTTTTAATAATAGAATAAAAAAGGTTCTTTTATTTTGTTTTAAACAAGCTTTTATTAATACCAAAATACTTAAAAACACTGTAATAATTTTAAAGAAAAAATTTAAGTGAATATTACATGTAACAATGAAAAATATTTTTTAAAATATCAAAAGCTTTTCGATAATTGTCTGGAATAATTTGAGGGATTCGTTTCATTTGAAAACCACTATTTTCTCCAGATTTCCTTTAAATTTCGTTTTTTTCAATAATCGCTATCACTTCACAGTCATTTATTCTTATGTTTTTTGGCCAGGGTGAATTGTTTCGGTATCGGGAACTGAATTCAACATCTCTCGATGTACATCGCTGTTCTTCAACAAATCTTCTGGTTCTCGTAATTTCTTGAATGATATTGATTAATTCTTTTCTAAATCTTTTACTAAAAATTAAGTACGACAAAATATTTATTGCGGAATTCAGAATTACTAGGTAGTTTCCGATTTCATTTATAATGAAGTACCACTGTTGAAATTTATCTCCCGCCATATACGCCCATATTACATGGACTGATTGAAGCAGGGATCTGAGTGAGTAGAAAGAAGAAAATCACTCCGATCAACATTTTATTTGTATCCTGATTGACATCAACTACATTGAAATTATTGCGCTTTGCTCTTTTATTAACCCTTTTGATTTCTATTAATAGCAAGCTATTTGTAATTACTATTGTAATAATTGGTCCTAGAAACACAAGCACAATCCAAGAATAAAGAGTATACCAAATTCTAAACGATGGGCTTTTACCGAATTCACTGATATCGTACCAGGTATATTGCATTTTTAGGAATTGAGTATTTGTAAAGTTATATATTGAAGTTTTGTTCAAATAATCTGAAAGAACAGGTTGTGACCAGTCGGCTGACCATAAAATATATTCGAAAAATCTCGGAATATTGTATACAAGACTCGCAGCCGCAACTAAAGCCGTATTAATTGAAGCTATTTTTAAACTACAAATTCTTTCGGCTTTGAAGGGATAACATATGATGAAGAAACGCTCAACTGATAAGAATGTCGTCAGCCAAATACTAGAAACCTAAATTAGAAGTAGTTATGAAATTAATTTACATTAATATTAATGATAATCACATATCATAATTTCCGTTGTCTATCTGTCTGGATAAAACGCTATTAAAAAAATTAAATTGATAAATAATTTTTTATACTACTCTATAATTATAAGTAGAAAAATATTTAACAAAATATTTTAGTTAAAAAGACATCATA
>CAUHTR010006770.1:0-15003 GCA_959609185.1 Schmidtea polychroa | reverse complement strand
AATTCATAAAAATGGCGAAATCCATCATGAAGGCCAAACGACCCAATAAAATTTATAAAAAATAAATATTTTAGTTTAAAAAAAATAAATATTTTAGAAAAGAAATCATAAAAAAAAACAATTTAAAAATAAGAAATAGATTAAATTTAGCATGGAATGTTCTGGAAATGTTGAAATCCATCATGGAGGCAAATTTAATAAAAAATAATTCGAAAATAAAATTTCAAAAATAAAAACAAAAATTCTTACTGAAAAATCGCCATCAAAATCGATAAAAATTAAAAATCGAATGTTCGAGAATTAAAATAATCTGAATTTGTTTTACTGCATCAATGCACGCATGTATACTTTACACGTCAAACAGAGGCTATATAAACTAACACATTTCGTCACTTTTTAAGCAAGAAAAAAATGCAAATGCTAATGCTTACTCTTATGCCAAATTTTTGATTTTGATTTTTTCTGAGATTGTAAGTAAGGACGATTTCATTGTGAATTATAAATTATTATTATTGAAACCTTGTTTTCATTATTTCTATTTAATTATAGAGGTGTAGATTTGAATGAGATCGTCGGTTATCAATGATTTTGAAGCGAGATCCAGCCAAACCTGCCACCTATGCACTTTATCATTTATGCATGCACAGTTCATAATGATTTCGGGTCCTCGACCCTACATGCACTAAAATCATAATCTTAACCAGAGGTCGCCACGAACTATTGGTGTTTAACCATGAGTAGGGCGTATAAATCCTTCTTGGTAGTTGGCATAGTCACAGGGACTATGCGGACGAAATAATTATGGGAAACTAATTGTGGATACATATTACAATAGGGCCTATCGTACCGTACTCAGTGTAGTCGGGAAAGTAGGTAAATTTTAATTAAATTGACCTTTTCGTTAACTTACATATCTAAAATAACACTTAAATTATACTATTTTTCACACAACATTAGGAACTGATAAACGGGGAATATCCCCTGACTCAAATTTCACACAATAGAACATGTTAGTGTAGCTGGTTATTTCTAAACAAATCCCTCTTAAACGATAAAGTCGAGGTGAACCTAAGAAACTAATTAACTCAAAATAACAGGGAGATCCCTGCGCAAAAATTTTTTAAGGGCAATTAAAGACTTAAAAATTTTGAACCATTCCCTGTAAGAATACTGCAACCTAAAGTTCAGGCGATGAGTAGGACCTAAGATGATATAATCTCAATCGCACTGGTAAGCGAACTAATATCTATAGATGTCCAAACTAAATTTCTCTATCGTAATGGTCTTGGTATGCGCAAATTCCCGTAGACATATTGATAAAGTCTCTTTATCTATAAACTACTAATATTATATCTATAACTTATAAGTTCGGGCAACATCTTCACATTATTCTACACTAAATTGAATAGACTCTAAACTAACTATAAAAATATAAATCATAAACTTGAAAGTATAAATTATAAAATTATATTAGCTTTAGAAATATAAACTATAAATTGAACTTCACCAAATATAAATTATAAACTTAAAAGTATAAATTATAAAATTATATTAGCTCTAGAATATAAACTATAGATTTAACTTCATAAAAATATAAATTATAAACTTAGAAATATAAATTATAAAATTATATTAGCTTTAGAAATATAAACTATAAATTGAACTTCACCAAATATAAATTATAAACTTAAAAGTATAATTATAAAATTATATTTCGTTCTAAAATATAAACTATAAATTTAACTTCATAAAAATATAAATTATAAACTTAAAAATATAAATTATAAAATTATATTAGCTTTAAAATACAAACTATAAATTTAACTTCCTAAAAATATAAATTATAAACTTAAAAATATAAATTATAAAATTATATTAGCTTTAGAAATATAAACTATAAATTGAACTTCACCAAATATAAATTATAAACTTAAAAGTATAAATTATAAAATTATATTCGTTCTAAAATATAAACTATAAATTTAACTTCATAAAAATATAAATTATAAAATTATATTAGCTTTAAAATATAAACTATAAAATTTAACTTACTTCATAAAAATATAAATCATAAACTTGAAAGTATAAATTTATAAAATTATATTAGCTTTAGAAATATAAACTATAAATTGAACTTCACCAAATATAAATTATAAACTTAAAAGTATAAATTATAAAATTATATTAGCTCTAGAATATAAACTATAGATTTAACTCATAAAAAATATAAATTATAAACTTAGAAATATAAATTATAAAATTATATTAGCTTTAAAATATAAACTATAAATTTAACTTAACTTAGATTGCCTTTAACATCATAGTTGAAAATTTTTCATCAAAGACCATATAGTCATCAACTACCACCTAAGCATACTAAATTAACTTATCTTAATATATATTTAACTTATATTATATTTTAAAATATAAATTGAAAATTTTCATAAATGAACCCCCTTCAAATCATGTAGCCATTAACTATTCCTTAGGTATATTGAATTGTATCATCTTCGTAGAGTTAAATTATATTTCAAACCAAAAAAAAATAATTCCCTAAATTGTCGTAAATGATCCCCCCATATGTAGTAATCTTATAAAAATATAAATTTACATTTATTATCATTATTATTATCGTCATTAATATTATTACTATTATTGTTATTATTATTATTATTATTATTATTATTATTATTATTATTATTATCATTATTATTATTATTATTATTATTATATTATTAAAATAATTATTAACCTTATTTCATAAAAATAAAATTATAAAACAAATTATTGATTTTGGGATTCCCCTATCTCTAAATTTAGTTTCAATGGCCCTATCTTCCAATGAAATTTCGGAAAATCACTAAAATCTAATTTTAGTAACACCCCCCCCCCTTGAAAACGACATCAATATTAGTAATTTAAATTATATCCATATATGTATATATGTGTGGGTGTATGTGTATACGTATATATATGTGGATGTGTGTATGTATATATAGATTTACAAAATAACCTTATAAAAATATAACCACCTTTCCCCCTAAAGACCCCGAGTTGTATAATAACAAGAATTAAGGTTATTGCTAGTCGTCCTATAATCCTAAAAATTTTTATAATTTTGCATGTGTTATTATTATTACCCTAGTGCTATTATTATTACTACGATTATTATTATCATTATTATTATTATTACTATTATTATTATTACTGCTATCAATGTTATTATTATTATTATAAATAGAATAAAAAAGCATAAGAGTGAATGAATAAAAAAGAGAAAAAAATAACTAAATAAAATAGGAACTTTTATTGTGCAAATTGTTCGTTTTGAGAGCCGATAAAATTCCAATAATGAATGGAAATTCACCTTTTCCTGAAAAGCTTGCTAGGTAGTTTATACCTGTGTGCTCCGACTAGCGCTTCTATTTCAGGTTTAAAATCGTTTTCAGTTGTAAACTTTCCGTTTAAATATCTAAAAATAAGCATTTTAATAAAATAAATTACCCTCCAATACGAAGAATGGTGATTACACCACTCATGACGAGTACAACTGAGGGATAAGTAAGTAACACGAGTAGCTAGGCTCGTCACTAATACTTATCACCCCAGTGTACCCGAATTTAGTGGTAAAATCCGATTCACTGGTTTAATCCTGAAAAAAAAATATATATATTAAATTTCAAATTACCATCCAGTGGTAAATAAGATTTTAGATTAAAATAGTTAACTTAAACAAAGTTAATTAATAATGTAATTTAAAAAGATCAACGTGTTTTGTATGTTTTTGAAGCAATAATGAAGACATGAAATTGAATGTTTTCTCTAAATTTCTAGGAGATAATGCCTCATCAAGATCGATATTTCATTAAAAATTAGATTAATTAAAATCCAAATTAGGCATTTAAAAACTAATTGATAAAAACGAGGATCGAGAATGCAGTAAATTTAAATAGAGTATGTTGGATGTTTGAACGTGATTAAAATCGAATCGAATACACCCAGATAATAATAGCAAGCTCACGGACGTGAATAGATGGGCGTATACAGGTGTATGAAGAGATAGATGGGGAGGCGGATACCTATGTGCGTACACGCGTACAGGGATATGTCTGAAATAGAGTGTGAGTAACGACAAACGGGAAATCGATGAATAAAGAAAACGTGGTTTTGTATTTTAAATGGAATAAATATAAATGGAACGACACTCAATCGGTAGGAATAGATGGGGACCTGAATAAGAAATCGGACATAAGCCTTCTATCGGCAGTCCGTGAACCCCAGTGGGTGCTAGACAATTATAGTATGCTAAGCATGCTCACTTTTTGCTAGTACTCAAACCCTTGATACAGTACCAACGTTGATTGCTCAACGGGTATCAAGTGGTCAGCTGTCAATTGTATTCTGGGTTACGCTGGAAACAGCACGAGTAGGTGGAAACTTTGGATTACCTGTAACCCACCAATATGAAGAGAATTGAAGAGTAGAAAACTTAAAGAGATAAGCTTAGAGAAGAGTTAAAAGGACAATTAGAAACGAGAAATCAGAAATAAAAGGATAAGCAGTCGCAGCGAGTCAGTTAAAACCCGAGTAAAGTTCGGCTTCAGTTGGGGCAATTTCGAAATTAATGGATTTTTAAAATTTGATAAATCATAATTTTTCTCAAGTATATACGTCGTATTTTATGTATATTATGATAGAGACAATTTCTTAACACTGCAGATATAGTTCTAACCAAGATCTATAAGCAAAATTGAAATTTTTAAGTAAGGGCTTGTAAAATAATTTGTTAATTAATTCAAAAACTGGAGCAATTTGACTTTTAAACTCTATTGTTGGGTACATAGAGTTTAAGTACAATGATGAATTCACTGGTGTAATCAGTAGTTAGGTTGTTGAGCCAATTGTATCATTGTGAAAATATTTGTGATATTCAATAAAGTTTCCAGTGTTAATTGTTATCTGTGGGTCAACTAAAGGTACGCTTGGAGTCAGAGAAATAATTCATTAAATTTAAATTTCACCAACGACCAAATAACCCAACAATATTTTTATTTTATCAACTTCCTGTTCAAATCTTACTAGACTTCTTCTTTATCCCGTATAAAATTCTAGATTTCCAGACATTAATTTCTTTATTTACTTTGATATTTGATGACTGTAAGCTCAGTGTGATCATTGTCAAAGAAAGGGACACATCAATAATCAATGTCGGTTTCGAATAATGAGCTAAGATGTGTTTAATTATTAATAATTATTAAATTGTTATTCACGCAACTCGGCTTTGTAATGGACATGGGGCCTGGGGAGATGACATATCATTTGCAGGAAAGGCGTAGAATTGTTACTTAATTAATATATTAATTAGTATTATAATTATTACTATTTCATTATTATTAGAATGCTATCGAGATTAAATTTAATTAGGAATACTAGAATACGTAATAAATTAATTAAAAATGTATTGTTAATAAAATAAATTATAAATTCTATTTTTCTTTTATAATTGTGGCATTCCAGCTACTATATCGTCTTCGATTCCACATTCATTGGTGCCTCGTTTAATTTTAAAATATCCATTATCTCCCCAAGTTGGATTCCAAGAATTGGCTATCAACCAATATGGTGTATCGTTTTCATTTCCCCATCCAATTATCTTGACAGCATGTCCACCTAGCACTCCACCAGTTACGTGTTGATAAACTCCACTTCTGTAATTGGGGAAGTCCGCATAAACGTTAAAGGCTGCTTCAACGGGACCATTAATCATGATCTCTAGCATAATGTCTGATTCCTGATTGTTTATAGAGTAGGATATTTTCCCTAATATTGACATGACAGTTATAGAAGCTTTTTAATTATATACCAAATTGTTTATCTTTTTGATACGTTTTACGATATCCAGACTGGCAGTTTCTTTTACATTTAGGTGTTGGATATTCGCCTGAGCAATTTGGATAAATTCCTTTAACATGATGAGAACATTTTGGAAATGCATAATCTTGACATCCAACATGACTTCCGTATTATCCACCAGTTACGATGCCATCTGTGACCCAGTAATGCCAAGCTCCAGCTGGGAATCCTCCATTACAACCATCTCCGCATTTTTCACCACAACAGCTTACGAGATCTTCAGAGCTAATCCGTGGTTTATAAGTAGCATTGGAATGAATGCAGTATCTATCAGTTATTGCAGCTGCGGCTCCAAATGCCTATTGTTAATAGGGTGAATTATAATTTATTTATGAAATTTAAAGCACCCAGCATGATCCACAATTACTTTGATCTCGAATTTCACGAATTGATTCGCACTCCGACCACTCTAATCTTGCATCGAATGAGTCAGGGAAAATCATATCGCTCATCAATTGTCTTTTATGGGGAAGCTTAAAATTATTGGGATCTTTCATAACACCGAGGACTTTTCGTATATCCGAGACAGATTGAAATCGAGTTGTAGGAGCGGCTTTCCATGTCGTTTGAGCCTAAAATATCAAATTAATTTCTTTAAAAGGTTTCAAGGATTCATACAACATAATTGACATAATTAATCAGATCTAATGAGAGAGGCGAATGAATAGGAATGTGGGGTTTACATTGGCAGTTGCCAACTGCAGCCGATACTAGTAATAAAACCGTAAGAAAGGATTTCATTTTATGAAAATTTCATTTTGATTTAGAATATATAGTTTTATGTATAAATAGACTTTGGTTCAGAGGTTTACAATTTCACTTTTTATCTTATTATTACATCATTAAAGAATTTTTCTATTTGATATGTTTTATATTTAGCTAATTACATAACAGTAGATAATTGTATTTTCTAATAATAATAATAATAATAATAATAATAATAATAATAATAATAATAATAATAATAATAATAATAATAATAATAATAATAATAATAATAATAATAATAATAATAATAATAATAATAATAATAATAATAATAATAATAATAATAATAATAATAATAATAATAATAATAATAATAATAATAATAATAATAATAATAATAATAATAAATAATAATAATTATATTAATTATAATATTTACCAAGGTTTTAGTAACGCGAGAACCTCATCTGTCAAGAACTATAAAAATGCAGTATGGTACTTATATAATAATAATATTATTATTACTACGAGCTAATTGGTCTATTATTAATATTTACGATTATTAATATTAGGATTTCGCAAAAAATTGGGCTTCATGTTCCATTCCCATAATCCCAAATATAACATAAATTCTGAAAAGTTCATCTCATTTTTATTGAAAAGAATCGTTCCATTTTGTTTTGGAGCCCCAATATAGAAAAATTAGGCCATTTTAAAAGTCTATTTTTATTGATTTAATTTCATAAAATTTTACAAAATTTACTATTTCATCAATGTTAGTGCTGGATTAAAGAGAATAAATATTAATTGTGATCCTGTTATTAATAAGGTGTTAAACTGAGGTAGTTTAATTGTCACTGCATTAATCCGGTAGATTCCTGTGGCTGTGCTGTGGAGAGTGAAACGTCCTAACGCTCCGAATAAGTCTATTTCTATATTGCCTTTGTGTCATGATATCACGCACGCAATAGGTGAGCCGTGCAGTTCCGTGACCAATCTGGTCATGAGATCGGAGATCTGTTATCTATATGTTCTCACTGAAATTCAATGATCAGAGCTATTTGAACAAATTAAAATCTGGAAAATCAACAATTTATACCCAAAATACAAACAATGGATGAATTGCTTAGGAGAATGAAGTTTGGTGACAGCATAAATTATCTGCAATTATTTTCCTAGATATGTTTTCAATGTTGATTAGGTTTTGTATTTTGTAAGGGGAATTGTAAGATACAATATATTCGTTAAATTGCAAGTTATTTTATTGAAGTTAGGTTGGCAAATAATTATCTTAATCTTAATTTATTAACATGCGAGATTTACTTTATTTGACAGCAGTTTACGATGATTTATCGACAGTATGTATTGAGTTGGATCAATGATTTATGATGTGGTTCGTCCTTGAGGGAGATGGTTTCTGCGGCAATTAAATTTCTTGACAATTGATGGGGAATTATTTTCATAATGCAATTTTGTCAACAATTCTATAACGGAGTTTTCGATTTAAAAATACGATTATTATATTACTTCATCAAATTAATTTAATTTTTGAAAAAGGCAAATGATCTAGAATATTTTTAAACTTGATAATAACTTGCAGTGAAAGATAAATGAAATCAGATGAGAATTTTAATGAAATTTTTACGCCTGTTTTACTTATTAGTTGGAAATATTTGGCTGATGATGATATGCAGAGTTTTAGTTTGAAAAGTCGAACGACAACTGTCCATTTGCTAGTCAATTAAACTTGAGATAAATAACCTGTTTTTATGTATAATAAAATTTGACTAATTTGTCTAGGTCAAGTTTTCTTTCAATTCTTGTGTTTTCTGTTGAGCATAAAACAGGCTTGGGGACCATGAAGTAAATTGGACTCATCTTCGATAGATATTCAGTGGACCCATGAGAATGTTAGTTAGCTAGAATTCATTAGGATAAGCTTACATTTTAATGGTATTCGGTCATTGGAAACTACCTGTGATGTTCAGTTGGCGGTGTCACGTGGTAGAGAATCGTTGCATATGGGTTACTCTGGAATCTGCAAGAAAGGGTGTGGTTTTTGTCTACTTCTAATAAATGATATTTATTTAATGTTAGAAGATCCCATAAAAGTGAGTGTTAGCTTTTATAAACTTTCTATGAGATGAAATTTAAGGAAGTTTAGCTTATTATTGAGTTATTTTATATGGTTAGGTAGGTTATTCGATAATCTAATTTCACATGCTCTTGATCAAAAAAAGGACTCAACACACGTAACCTTTATTGATATTACACTTTACGGTCCTTCGTATTTTTTCGAAACAATTGAAATAAATTTCTCGATCAAGGCGTGGGTAACACTTTAGTAAACCCTCTCAAGCAGGTTGACTAAACGAATTTCATACTACTCAAAAACTTCGTTTTTCTTTTGCTCTCTTTTTCTTTTTGCTTTCAATTTCTCTACTTCTTTCACTCTAAATTTTTCTTCTACCAGAATGACAATTTGTCTGAGTCGAGAGTTTCTTTTATAAGAAACTCTCGCTTTATCAAAATTCCCACCAAAACATCCTTTCGTCAGGAGCCGGGAATAATTTAATTATCTTATTTATTTTTGCTTGACGGTTGACTGTCACCTACCAAACTTGGAGATTTTCATTAAATTTTTACACTTATCTTTTTACACCAATTAATTAATTTGTTTGTAGTCCTTTAATAACTTTTCCCGTGGACCTGTTATCAATATAATATTGCTATATTTGTGTTCGTCGCTTCATATATCATCTCTCATATCCATTTCTACCGAAAAATATTGATTTTTCCATTTTTTATTAGTTTTCCCGCTTCAATTATTATTTTTGAATGTTGTTACATTGAATTTTTTATTATTTTGCACACAGATTTCTGTGCGTTTAAATATTAAATAAAAATCAGCCATAAAAAACATGGTTTTTGAAACTCTCTCTATATTTTACTCTTTTAATTTCAACATATTTTAGATATAATTACGTTATCTCATTAAACAACAGTTTATGAATAGATAAGAATTTTTATTGAAATAAGGAAATAAAACTAGATTTAACATATCAATAGTTTTTAAATTAATCGCTTTACGTGATCGATCAGAAGTTTGATAAAATACAGCGTTCTCAACAACGAATCTACTTTCCAAATTTCAGCTCAATCCAATCACGGAAAGGAAGTTTATTTGGCCTCACATAATTTGCGTGGCACATCATCAACGAAGAGAGTAAAAATATTATATTTTCAAGAGTTAAAAACTCAGAAATATTTTTATCCATTGGGAATTACCTAAAATTAAATATAATTATAAAATATCAGTAAAATCTTTTATTTGATCAGTTTCAGATTTTTGATATTTCAATTTTTCATTTTGACAAAAGATCAGAATTCGTTAATTCTTAGCAATTAAAACTGTCGGCTTTGCCTTTAACAAAGGTCAAAACGAAGAAACCTTTTGGTAAACACATTTTACGGCAGTCGATTATTTGCCACATTCTATGCATGCCCATCTCTGTCACCGATATCAATCACCATAAGAAGTTTTATTGTTTATTTTGCAATATTAAATTAATTGAATTAAGGATTTATATTTCGATTCTAATTTATATAAATTTTAACAGCTGTTCGGTGCTCACTGATGAATGTTGTGGAAGGGTTTGGATTAAACTTTCCAGATGAAGTATTTGATGAAAATGGATTAACAAACATTCACAGGGCGGCCGTCATAGGCCAACTTCATCTACTAGTCTATCTTTATATATGTGGGACGGATGTAAGTAGTAATAAAAATAATAAACAATTAATAGGTATTTTAAGATAAATAAATATGATTTGAATGGTTTGACTCCAATAATGTATACCTGTTTCAACCGGAGGTGTCTGCCGTGTTTTCAGTTCCTATTGTCAGTAGGGGCTAACATCAAAATGAAAACCCTCAACACCGGATATTCGGTTCTAGATTTATTAATAATGAACCACAATTATCACATTTTGAGATATTTAATGGTCGAGACTGATTTTGAGGACCTGCCAAAAATCAAAACAACGTTAAAGAAAATTAATTTCCGTGATTTATTAGTAAACGGAGTTTTGTTTCGCCGTCAGCTATATCCGGAAAACTTTTCTCAAAGATTGGAAACTGCAAAACTTACCGAAAATGTTACCACATTCTTTTTCCAGGGTTGGCGACGTCTTTGATTTTGTTTTTAAATTCTTGGCAAATCGGATTCATTGTTAAGTCAATCACTTCGCTCTTGTTTTCAATACTATTTGGATTGACATTCAGATTTTCTATTGATGCCAACTCAATATCCCATATCATTTTTGGAGCCGGACTTTGTTCGGAGTTCGCTGTAATTTGTTTCATATACCTTTATCTTTTTCATAATGGTAATTCTAATTGGTTTTTATTTATATTTCTATTATTGAGTCTCGTATCGGCGGCGTCTCGTGTAATGATTTATAAATCAGTTGGTCAGCCAACGAAAGACAAAGATATATCTTTCATTGAATTATCCAATGTTTTGAAAACTTGCCCCAATGCTACAAATTCGGAATTGTTGGATTTATATTGCTTTATATGTAAATCTTCGAAAATAAAAGACTCAACCCATTGCTATCAATGTCGTAGATGTATAGAGAATCGGGTCTATCACAGCAATAGGTTGCATTGCTGTATAAATGGAATAAATATTGTCCTTTATATTGTCAACTCACTATTCATATATTTCATGTCATTATTCGCTACAATAATTACTGGAGTTTGGTTATTTGAGTCCGTAGGTACTATTGTAGGCATTTTATAATATTAGTATTCTAATAATTCTGTAATTTATATTCATTTATTTTAGACTATTGATCAATATTATGTGTTTAAATAAGATAAAATATTGATCTATAACCTAAAAAAGATCTAGGAAAATGTGAAAAGTTCAATAGTTTAAAGATAAAATATGTTTGGTAGTACACCCATCCCTCGCTTAACGCAAATTCCTTTTACGAAATTTTGCTATAACGTAATTTCAAAATTAAACCAAAGTCTCGGTTTAAGTAATAAATATAATTTACTTAAATAGAAATTTCATTTTACGAACTTCTCGTGAACGAATTAATTTCGTTGAGCGAGGGATAGGTGTACTTATGAATTTATTAATCTATTAAAATCATTTATAACCCTAACCCTTTATAAGCGACTCTAAAAAAATTGTTTAATCTGTAGATACATGAGGCCCCGGAAGAGGGGGGGGGGGGGTCATGAGGGTCTTTTGGCATGGGCCCCAAATAACACTATTTGATACACCAAACGATCAAAAAATGTATTTCGCACTTTTACGTAGGGTAATAATTTTTTTTCGAAGATTAAATATAATTTAACTATAGAAAAATTTAAACACTTTAACTTTAAAACACTTAAACAACGTCAAAGACAAACTGCTATTAAAATTTTATATAATAATTTGAACTCATGTAACAAATAAAAGCCAACTATTCTTTAATATTTTTTTGATATTCGGAATATATTTTTTTATTTTTGAAATAATAAATTTTTCATCAGTAAAAATTTCATTTTTTATATATTTTTCATTATAATGTCACATATAATGTCAGACCTGGGCCTCCAAAAGGATCTAACAGGCTCTGGATACATCACAACTGATTTCAAAATTTAAATTAATTTTATTAACTGTCATAGTAATATTAAAGAAAATGAGACATTAAATGATGTTAATATAATGGTTAATATAACATTAATATAATGGTTGCGGACGAAGAAAAAAGAATCAATCAAATTATTGGATGTTTTAACTATATCTTCAATGGGGAGAAGAAGTGATTTTAAATTCAGAAGAAATTAACCGTCTTATTGAAATGCGAAACAAGGCCACAGAAATAAAATTTAAATAAATAAACATTTCTAATTGAATTTATTTATAATGAGTGTGTTGACAATATTTTTTTAAATATTCCAAACATTTATTTTTATTGGTCACTTATAAAAACAATGAAATCAATTTTTTTAGAAAGCAGTTTTGTGTTGTTTGCTTATAAATGAACTTCGCTGTATTTCTTTTAACTTTGTTACGGTAATTTCATATTTTAATTAATATGTTTTGTATTAATTTTAATTAAAACTTAAATATATATATCAATTAATTAATGATTTTTCAGATAAAATTATTAAAAAATTAAGAGATTAAATTTAATTAATCAAGTTAAAATGAAACAATTTTAAATTAGAAAAATAATAATAATTAATATCAAGGTCATGCTAAAATGTAAATCATTATCCAACATTGATGCAACATTTCGATTAATATTCTGCAGACTACTATATAGATTTTAAAAAATTCACATTATTTTCTTCAATTATTTAAATTTAAATATTATTGATGTTTGTTTTTTATTAAAATTTAATAATTAAAATAATTCTATTTTTAACAGGTTGAAGGCCGCATTGCAAAATCGTATTTCTCACATATGGACCGGCTTTTTTTTGTTAATTACGAATAATATTTTTTGAATATTTTTTTAGTATACAATAATTTGATATACACTATCTCTTCGAGGGACCGGCGAATCGACTACTCTACATAAATTGTATTTAAATCATGCCCACCGGTGTACAAGCGGTCCCCAAGTAAAACATATCGTGTGCCCATCCGTGAGCACGCGGGCCGATAATGTTGTTGTGGAGTGACCCACTGGTGTACTTGTGGTCTTTAACGTGTTCAAAATGAACCTTAATAACAGTCAAGATCCTACTTGTATAAATTTTGTAATATAGAATGTAACTGATGATCTTTTATATGCTGGGTTATTATTGTAAAGCCGGTAATGATTCTGATTCGTCGTGTTCCTTGTTTCAAATAATTAAATAAGACCAAACACAAATAAAAAATTTATTTTCAAATTAATTTCACGATATTGTCAACTACACTTCAAATGGAAACCGCCTTTCTATACTTAATAGGTATTCTTTAATAGATTGATTGGTTTTATTTTGTTGTCAACTTACTCATCAATGTTTTATATTTTTATGAATAGGTGACCAAGCTGGCAACTGGCCACCGGTGGTTCTCTATTTTGTAATTTTATCTCCTTTAAATAATTAGATTAAACAACAAAAGTAATTTGGTAAGCGGACTTTCTACTCATAACAAAATACCCAGGTATGAAATATCTCGCCATTTTAGGAAAAAATAATTCCATTATTGATTTGTAAGGATCAGAGTTTAAGCAGAGTTCGGGCTTTTCCACATACCAATTCAATTATTTATTTTTCTTAATTCATTTGTATTTTATGAAAAGGATTTTTGGCCATTGATTTTATATTATTGTATTCCTATTTGTCTCAGTATTTGTCATCCACGTATACCTGTTATCAATATATAATATTATATTTATATATTACTTTGCAAATTTATTATAATTTTATTGAAGTTTTTAATATCCTTTAAAAATTCGAATTAAATCGTTTTCTATTTAATTATCCTCAGTAGTAACAGATAAAAATTTGTGTTGGAAAAATAATTAATCTGTCATAATGAAAATAAATGAAATTTCAAATATTTGATTATAATATTTCACAATTTATACAATTAATTAAATTATAATATTTAGAAATTTTTCGTGGCATCATGATCGAGAAAACATTTTTTAATATTTATGACGCGATGTGGAATGTTGGATTTAAGATTTTAATATTTTTATTGCAGCTCACGAGTTCAGGAGTATATTTGATCGAGGTATCGTGGATCATGATGATCTTATTTCATTGTGATTCTTTACCCGACTACCAATACTTTATTGTTTGATTCGTAGCAAAGGAAAATGTTTGATTTTATATTATTGTAATAAATGAAAATGTTTTAAATAAATTTTTTAATGCTCTTTGTATATTGTTGGTTATATGATCTAGATAGGATACCGATAGAATAAAAAATTTTATTTTTGTAATGTTAGATTATTATTTTAAAGTTAGTACCATTGTTTCTTAGCTGAACTGTTTGGGGCAATTTTTACTACACTAAGAAAAAATTTTAATTATTTTTACTTTCATAATCATACCCCGTTATCATTAAATTCTTTGACAAGCAAGTCTTTATTAATATAAATCTTTATCAATATAAATCTTTACTAATATAAGTCTTTATTTATTTAAAAAATATCATTTTTTCTTTTATCAATTTTTATTTTTTTGTATCTTTTTCAAACAACCACACAAAACTTTTATTCTTGGAAATTAACACTCAATTCCAACTCAACAGACATATTTCAACTCATAACTTTTTAATTTCGCTTTTATTATTTTAATTTAAACTTAATTTTGCCTTTTTCTAGATTTTGTATACATTATTACACATATGCATAATATATAGTTAC
>CAUHTR010006769.1:0-11398 GCA_959609185.1 Schmidtea polychroa | reverse complement strand
TTTCAACTTACAGGAAAATTAGAGTGTTAGGTTTTTCTTATAAAATTTATTGAATTTTATTAATTATATAAAATGTTCACGAGCAGAACTGGGCACCAAAACGCAGTAAGTAAGAGCCAAGACAACATTAAATAAGGGCCTATCAATTGCGTTAATGGACATGTTTTTCTTATTTAAATTATTTTAAGTTAATGTTTTAGTGTAATAATAAATTTTAATAATAATTTTAATTCTGTGTATGACGGTGTCTCCAGAGGCGAATATGATTTTTCATACGCCATGTTTAAAAGTTTGCAGATATTTGTTTCTGTGATTTAGCAAATTTGCAAGTGATGTGATTTCCAGTGTAACAGGTAAAGTATGCAAAAGAGTTGAATCAGCAATATTGTATACTTACCTGGCGCGAAGAACTTCTTTTCCCTGATTGGTTTTCCCATCGCCTTTTGCTTCGACTAGGGATGGCAATCCGGATAATAATCGGTTTGAACTATCCGGATATTTTCTGAATTACGGATAATTCGAAATCCGGATATTTTGAATCAATTATCCGGATATTTTATTTTCGAAAAAGTAAATTTTTATCGTTTCAAAAATTTGAATTTTACAGGGTTTTTCATCGTATTTTGACAATGTGTCAACCAATTTTGACATTGTGTCACCGTATTTTGATAAGTAAAAAAACTATTATAAATATTTGTAGATGAATTATTTATATAAAATATTTTATTTCTTATAGTTAAAAAAGTCATTTACAACAATTAAATCAAAAAAAACATTATATTGGTATTTTCACAATCCAAAATCCTTTTCCGATCATTATTATTGATATGTTGATTGACCATTAAGGGTGTATTAAAAAATTTTTCATTTGTCAAAATACGGTGACACAATGTCAAAATTGATTGACACAATGTCAAAATACGGTGACACAATGTCAAAATTGGTTGACACAATGTCAAAATACGATGACACAATGTTAAAATACGGTGAAAAACCCTGTATAATCAGAGTTGGCTGTGCACTAACATTACATTTAGAGATTTTTGTTTTACTCGTATTTAAATCAAATCAGAGTTAGTTGTGCAGTGCACTTTGTTTTGGTGGTATTTCTGTGCTGAAAAACGAATTTAAATCAAATTAAAGGTATGTATGAATATATTTAAAATTTTAAAAATTTATATATTAGTTTGTATTTTGAAGGGTTATCGTTATAATAATGTCTTCAAAAAAATCGGAGGTTTGGATTCACTTTGAAAAACATAGTTCTGAGGAGGCGACATGTAGAAAATGTGGTAATAATATCAAATGTAAAGGATCTTCTACAACTCCACTCATAAATCATTTGAAAAGACATGAAATTTATATCAACAAAAGAACGTCGAATCAAGAAGAAACTACAAGTGTCAAATCTTCAAAAATTGTAAATTCACAACAAATTTTAAAGTTTGTTAAGAGAGAAAGCTTAGGTGAGTTATTAGCAAAACGTGCTGCAAAAGATGGATTTTCAATCCACGCAATAACTAATTCATCAGCAATTAGAGAATTTATATATAAAAGAGGATTCGAAATGCCACGTAGTCGAAACACAGTTAAAAAACTTATAATTCAGTTTTACGAACAGAAACGAGAAGAACTTAAAAACAATCTAAATACAAAAAAAAACAATGAACAAAAATTCAGTATTACAGTCGATGAATGGACGGACATAAATATGAAGCGTTATATGAATGTTACACTACATAGCAAGAGTATCTGTTATAAATTAGGATTGGCAAAAATCGATGGATCTTGTGACGCTGAAAAAACTAAAAAAATAGTGAAAGATAAACTTTTAGAATTCGGTATTCAGTTTTCAGATATTGTTGCCTCCACGCATGATGGTGCTGCTCTTATGCAGAAGTATGGACGAAATATTTCTGCAATCAGTCATTTGGCCGTGATTGGTGTTTTTTATAAAAAAACAGGAACGGTTACGACATCTGATGATGAAAATAATAGCAAATTTGATGAGCAGTCTGAAAACGATTCTGATTATGATTATGAAAATAGTGATATTGAACACGAAAATATGAATTTAGGATTTGATAATACTGGTGTTAATAATATACTTATGAGACCTGACATTAATGTTGTTATATCTGAATCACGGAGGCTTATAAAAATTTTTAAATTTTCTGCTGTTCGAAAAAATGTTCTTCAAAAATATGTTATGGAACAAGAAAAAAAAGAATTACATTTACTGTTGGATTGCAAAACCAGGTGGAACTCATTGGTCCCTATGATTGAGCGACTCCTAAAGTTAAAAAAATGTATTAAACAATCATTGATTGACTTATTAGGAACGGAAAAAGAATATTACAATGAACAAAATTTCGTAATCCTAGAAAATATGTTAAATATCTTAAAACCACTTGAATTAGGTGTAAAAGAGTTGAGTAACGAACAAGCAACACTTTTATCTAGCGAAGGTGTTTTTAAATTTATGTTTAAAAAATTAAAAGATATTGATTCAGATTTGAGCAATGAAATGTTGACGTCATTAAAAACAGAAATTTTAAAACGAAGAAATAAAGAAGTAGTATCTTTGATGAAATTTCTACAAAATTCATTAATCTCCCGAGATGATAATTTTGATGATATTACATATTCTTCGAAACCAGCAATCTATGCCTATGCAAAAGATACAATGAGTCGATTGTATGCAATTCCAGAAGATGAAAATCATGTGTCTTCGTCCGGATCTGAGGATGAAATTTGCGAACCGATTACATTGGTTATGGAATTGAAAAAATCTATAGCTTCCATGAGCAGTGAAAATCCAACAAAAATTCAAAAAAATAATTTACTCTTTACAAAAAGAATTTAAATTTCTTGAAGGCAATGGAAAACTAACTCACATCTTAGAAAAACTTTTGAATGCTCTTAATACGATTCAACCAACCTCCACTAGCAGTGAGAGAGTTTTCTCGGTGGCTGGTACATTTTCAACAAAATTAAGAAGTAGACTTCAGTTTCCATTGTTGAACGCTTTGGTATTCTTGAAATATTATTTCAATAATGAATAATAAATTAATAATGATTAAAAATAATAAAACTATATTATTATATACTTTCTTTTTCTTAAATTAAATAAAATGAACTTAAAAACTAAAATATTTTGATTTTTTTTTCTAAATTTCAGAATTGGCAAATATCCGAATAGTATCCGGATATCCGGATATTTCATGTTTAAGCTATTTGATATCCGGATACCAGAAAGTCCGGCTAATTGACATCTTTAGCTTCGACTGAGCGCTTCTTGGATATCCTCGTTATTTTTTGAGGATTTGCGTTTTTTTCCTGACAATCTTTGTTCTCCTGTATCAATTTTTAACGTGTGCTGTGATTCTTATTTTATTAATCATGAATTTAATTTTATATTTGTGGTTTTTTCTTCATTAAACATGTTCTATTTGGTGTATTTTTCATTTTAAGTGACATTTTCACGTTTCTTTGCATTAGTTTTGAATTTCACTTCATTTGACCTGGTTTTATTAAGTTCGGCCCAACACAGCGTAGTGCTAAAGATATCATAATTTTCAAAATTGAAATCAGGAGTTAAAATTAATCGGGACGCCTGGTAACCCTAGCTGAGCCATGGCCAACCGATGGCCCGCGAAGCGTTTTGATGTGGCCCGGGCACAATTTTAAACATCAAATCAATAATTGTCTTTTTTAGAATTCATATTCGAATTAAGCATGTTTTTAATTTAAAAAATTGATTCTAAGTTTACTTGAATCGTAAAAACGAGTTATATTTATTTAAATGAATTTATTGTGGCACGTGATAGTATTTTTCCGAAAATTTGGCCCTTCGATTGATTTGGGTTGGCCACCACTGCCCTAGGTATTACTTGCACAAATGACAACTTTTATTAACTGTTGTATTTTGAACTGTAATATTTTTAAAGATATCCAATATACTTCACATTTTTACACAGAAACATTTATCAACTAAAATTTAATATTTCTCAACGAAATGTCCATTAATATTATTGTATACATACATCGATGAAAAATAAAATTCATGACATTTTCTCACATTTCTTGTGATATTATCAAAATATTCTTTTGGGAAAAACAATTTGAAGGATTAGTAAATTTTAACATGTGATGAAAAATATTTTATTACGTAAATTTTCACCATAGAAAATATATCAATCATTTTTTAGTAATTAATTAAATCTGAAAATAAAGACATAATTAATAAATTAAAATATTTTTTACGGATGTCTAATAATAATATAAGATAAACATTACAAGCTTTGTGATACCCAGTGCAGGAGACGCGAAGATTTCTCCAGGAAAGTATACAATCTTGCTGATTCAACTCTATTGCATACTTTCCCCGGAACACTGGAAATCACATCACCTGCAAATTAGCTAAATCACAGAAAAAAATATCTGCAAACTTGTAAACATGTCGTATGAAAAAATCATATTCGCCTCTGGAGACACCGTCATACACAGAAACTGTTTACAAGTGCATCCGTCTCCTGCATAGTACTGATGAGAGCCAAAAACTAGAAACTAGTCTACTATTGGGATTTGCACTGGGTATCACAAAGCTTGTAATGTTTATCATAATTAATAAATCCAATAAAACAGTTTATCTCACGAAATTTATTCTTTAACATGTGCCTCACTAAATCAGTATTATTCAAGATATTTATTTTCATAATAATGATTTGAACTAGAACGACCTTTAAATTATATACATTTTACACGTTCTTGAGCAAAAAATTTCTCGCTGTCTTGCGTGATGTAACGGGAATGTTGGAAAATGCAAACTTTGGAGAAACGAAGTGTATTTCAATCACAAAATATTATACGAAAATTTAGAAAAATAAAATTGTATCTTCTTAAAAATATATTTTGAATTACAAAAATTTTGCCATATAAATTTTGAGATTATCTTTATATTTTACAAAGAGGACATATCCCCTGGGACCCTTTCCGTATATGGGTAGGTGAATATTAATTACGAATAGAGTCAATTTTTCACATTGTTAGCCACATAACTTCTGGTATTAATTGGTTCCATTTAAAATCAAGATTTGGAATACAAAGTTTTTGTTATTTAATAACAATAATATTCAAACAAATCAAATCATAATTTGCTTGAGGAGTTTCTATGAAATAATTAATGCATAAGTAAGGATTTCAACACACAGTCAACATACAATAATAATTTAATTTATATTTACAACTCTTCAACAGACGCTTTTGATATAAAAATATGTATAATTGTTATTTAAATTTTTTTATTTTATTCGTATTTCAATATAAAATGATATAAAATTTCTCAAATTCCTATAACTTTGTTCATTTGATATTTCTATTATCACTACTGAATCGTAAATTCAATACTTTTTAATATATTGTTAAAAGAAACATAAAGTTTTAATTTTGGCCAAAATTTGACAGTCAATCACAGAATTGGATTCAATTTCACTGTGTCCACAACCTTCAAAGTTCACATCTTTCACTTTGTTTCAAATTTTAAGTTTACAGAACAACATAAATGTTTCATTCTTACAATTTTCTTTGATAACTGATGTTAGGACTTGAGTAACACCCAAAGAAAAGTCAAACAGAAATAAATGAACTGAAAAAATTTAATAAAATTTTCTTTATAGTAGGTTTTAACTGATAATGTATATTATAAAAGTCGAAATTGAAAATTTAATCAACCACAATCTTATCAGCAATTCAATTTCCGACCATATTATTATTATTATTATTATTATTATTATTATTATTATTATTATTATTATTATTATTATTATTATTATTATTATTATTATTATTATTATTATTATTATTATTATTATTATTATTATTATTATTATTATTATTATTATTATTATTATTATTATTATTATTATTATTATTATTATTATTATTATTATTATTATTATTATTATTATTATTATTTGTTTATTTTTGACAGACTAAGTCAAATACATATTTTATTATGTATGCATGTGTGTATCTTACTTAAGATATTTACAATATAATTACTTCCGTCTTAGGGATAATCAGTACTTAGTTGATAATAAATCTTATGTCCCCAAAGTCTTCCAACAAATATTTTGAATGGTCCTGTTCTGATCCATTTTGAATATCTAAATTTTCTAGATTATAAATATGACTTTTAGTATGTGTAGAAATTAGGTTAACTATTTACAATTATAAACATCGAAAATGCGATAGTTCAAAAAACTTTTATATATTTACATATAATATTAAAAATTTTCCTGATTTTAATAGTAACATTCCTAGAGATTTATAATAAAATTTTATTAAAATCCCGAAGTCTGATAGAAGGTTGTAACATACTTTAGGAAATTGCATGATATTGCTAATAGCATAGTTTAATTAAATTTGATCTATTACAAGTTTAAGTATCAGATCATAAGTCACCCGAAGAATTGAGCCTAATGCATCAATAATGTAAATGAAAAGTTTTACTTAATAGTCAGGTTTGCCAGTCTGTATTTATTTTTGAAGTGAGCTATATTTTTCAACATTAGCACTATCAGTCAATTGAAAGTGAGGTAAAGAGTCAATCGGACATTTCATATCTATCATAAATATTGTCTTTTTTTCAGTGTCAGTAATACATTAGGTCAACAAGCACTTTGGAATTAAGAACAAGAATGATCAATCACTATATTAAGATTTGGGTT
The DNA here is from genome assembly GCA_959609185.1 of Schmidtea polychroa. NCBI lineage: Eukaryota > Metazoa > Platyhelminthes > Tricladida > Dugesiidae > Schmidtea > Schmidtea polychroa. Next base: position 4,667 of record CAUHTR010006769.1, on the reverse strand, counting down.
CTTTAAATGACTGGACATCCGAACACCCGCATGCACTTAGTATGTGCGTATTTAGCGTTCTATTACATGGCCAAGTTGTCGCGTGCCATAACGTTTTTGCTAGGTATCAACTGCTCAAGGGCAGTTGAAGGCCCTTATTTGTTGTCATATTTGTCAATGACATATATCCATTTATTGTTGGTTAGTACTTTTATATTATTGAGGCTTTTATTTTTTATCTTTTAGCTTCACCTTTGATCTTTTGTTTAATTCAATAATTTTCATATTAATATTTGCAAGATTATGTCACACTATTACACACTTGATAAAGGTTGTGCCGAAATATTGTACTTTATAAATTGTTTTGATCTTATATTTTATTATATAGGCCATGCTTTAATGAGATTTGATATATTGAAATAATTTGGTATTAATTAAGGATTTATTCAGTGTATCTCAATGATTGAAAGCAAGTAGCACCTAACCCAGGGCGAGGAACCTGTAGCCTTTGGGCCGCACGCGGCCTCTCGTAGCTTCATGTGCGGCCTCAGCAGCCTTATCGAAATAAATCTTAATTTATATAAAAACCATGAATTTTGATGATTTACAAATAAAAATACTTGTAACTACTGAACTGTATATATCGTACTGTACAAGCATCCCGTCGAGTACAAAGAACGAAATATAAAATTCAATCATTCACATCCATAAATACAAAACGTATGTAGACGAATAAATAAGATTATTGAGCACTCATTTGTGAAATGATGACTTATTTGCATCAATTTTTTGATTCAGAAATAATAAACATTTTCCAGAATATTTCGTACATCTGCATTATTCAAATCTGGAGACTGATTTTAAACATTGTTTTAATTACTAACTGTATACAAACAAAAGATTTAAAATGAAATTAATTAATGTTAAAATACTTTTTGACTGCGATCACATTTGGAGGCGACAAATTTCAATGTGGCCTATGGAAATAAAAAGGTTCCGCACCCCTGACCTAACCTATACATACCTACATTTAATCTTTAATTTTCCCTTAAAATGAATATTAGACAAATCTTTTAGAAATAAATATAAATTTAAAAACGGGCAATATTCGAAATTTGGGACATGTAATGCTACAGGGCGGAATTACCCACATAACGCGGATCGTGTGGTCATCCAAGGATTATTTTCTTTTCATTATGAATGGTTCTAGTAATAATAATTCTGAATATTTTCGTAATAAATATTAAATTAACAATAAAGACTGCATTAAAACATCGGGAATTCATTGAATTGTTGCCCAAAGGATAATTAAAAGAAGTCATGCTGAAGACTCAGATAAATTCTTAAGTTTTTGTCATTCTTTGTTTAGTATCATTCAATTAAAACTAATTAAAATTCTAGATAATAATCGGTATTATTTCAAATGAATAAAAATATTTAACGAGAAAGCAATACGGATTCTACCATAAAAGTTTTTCTTTATCCAAGTACAATTAAAACAAATAATTATTTTTATAATTTAACAATGGATATTGAAATTTAACTTTGAAATTTAACTGGTTGAATGATAGATTAAAAAGTTTACAACTTATTCCCTATCATTTAATTTGAAACCATGAACAATTGGGTTATTTTTCTTTTAACATTCCTGTTTTTTATATTTTCAGAACTTTTCTCTCACCAGGCACATGTCTTTATAAATTCTTGTTGGATTACAGTAACCGAAAAGAAGAGAACTTTATCATTCACGACCTCAATTGTCAGGATAAATAATTGTACAATTAATGAGGTACCCATAAAGATAGTGGACAATCAAACCTCAGATGACTGCATGAGTTAATGCTATAATAACTTGAAATGTTTTTTGTTTGATTACGTAAATGGATCTTGCCTCATTTATGGATTCATGGACAATTACATCTTTCCCCCTCAACGTCCTCATCATCACCCTAATGTGCTGCGATAGTAATTTTACTTTTTATTTATATAATTTTTAGTATTTTTAATAAGAATAATCAGGTAACAATTTCATAAATACTTAATTTAATTTGATAAAACAAATTATAAATAAAATTACAATACAGAATATTTGTCAAATCATTCCGGTTTAAAGCTTTAATTACCATTCCAACAGATTTCAACCAGCTAACCTTTTATCATTTTCGCCACTAATCTATTAATGTAATTATCAATTGTTATTATCATATAAAATCATGACAATAACCAAAAATAGTGATCGGTAACCTAAATGAAGATAATGAAACTTGATAAAGAATCAGCAAAAAATCATTTTGAGACAAATATTTTCATTCTGACAAAAGATCAAAAATGAATTCTATGCAATTCTGAATTGCAATAAAACTATTTTGCTAATTAAAATTGATACTGATTCCTTGTTTCAATGATCGGATTAAAATCCACAAATTTTATTTATCTTTATTTTTTCAGATTAAATATCAATGTTTATTTCTATGTAATATTAATATATAGCCTGAGTGAAATGAAGATAAATGAGAGGGTAAATCCAAACTGAAGAAACGGGAAAATCATAAGATATATTAACCTCTTCATGAATTCATGCACAAATATAATTATTTTTCTATGAATTTTTTTTCTTATTTTTCTAATTTTTTTAATAATTTTATATATGTTATTTTTTTAATAATTTTTTTGATAATACGGTTTTTAATGTTTTTATTGCCTTTTTTAATTGTAATTTTGCAGTAGTATTTTCCTGTTGCATGAAATAAAATATTTTTTCTTTCAATGCATGAAGAGGTTAATGAAAATCTTTTAAACCTGTTCTTAATAGAAATTTTATTATATAAAATAGACAAAAGTACCTCAAATGTGTGACACAACACATTTATGAGCACGTATTTTCTTAAAATATGTGATCATATGAACCTTAGTCCGTTATATACATTTATTGAATATTTATATTTTCCAACTATATATTTTTGATAACTTTCATATTTAAAAGAATTTAAAAAAATACTTTAAAAATTTTTATTTTTATTGTGCTTTAAAATATATTTCGATAAAATTGTGTATTATTTTCTTTTATTTGTTTTAATCATAAAATATTTGTTATGTTTTGATTTTGAATAAATCTTTCAAAATGTTTTAGTTGTTTCAATTTGATAATTAAAAATTATAAATTAATTAAGAGTTACATGAATTTTAAGCAGATGATATCATTTGAATAGCTTGGAATAATTAGACAATTTTATTGGGTTGGCAAATGGATAATTGAGTAAATTTAATGTATTGCCTGACTCCAAATATGTTCTTGAAATTCAAAAAAGTCAAACCCTTGGTGGTATACCTTGGTGGTATACCTTGGTGGTAACTTTTGAAATTATAAATAAAATTTATAATCCAGATAATACACAAAATCACAATAAAGTAGGGACTAAATGACAAAAACCCTCAAAAAAGATAAAAAGTAATCACTAATAAATATATATATATATAGTAAACCCCCGCAATTACGACCTAATTGGTTGCTGAAAAGAAGTCTTAATGTGAGCAGTCGTAAAGAGAGGTTTTATTTCCCATTGACCAATGTTATAAATGGCTAATTCGTCGTAGGTCTTGAATTTTGCCTATCTGTTCTTTAACAAAATAATTCCATGCAACTAAATGCGAGTATAAGTAACACAAAATCACTAATAACACTTTAAATATTTAGTGATTGTACCAAATTTAATTAAATAAAATTGTAGTTAAAATTTTTTTTATGAAAGAAATATTGTTTTTATTTTAAATTGTATTCACTTATTAACCCAGATGTTGCCAAAACTATTTTATTCAAAAAAAAACATAAAATTAGTAAAATCTTATTTAAAGTAGCTAAATAAGTTATTATACAAAATCAAGAATAACAAAGAAGTTAACTGGTCAAGACTTGTAATTGTGATGTGCTAAACACATTCTTATTATAGATATCTCTAAATAACTAGCGTATGAAAATAAAAAAATATATAAGGAGCGTTCTTTTAAAAGGACGGTGGCAACATTTGGGTTAATAAATATTAAAAATAAACAAAATACTTAATAATATTCGGTAGTATTGTGATTGAAAACATGAATGTCTAGTATTTTGTTACAAAATTAGTCATTATACTTTCATTGAAGTTAGAGCCTAACTTTTGTAGGCTGGGGGAATGTGTGGCTAGGCTAGTCGTAATTGTGAGTCATGGTCGTGATTGGCCCCAGAAAACGAGGTCGTAAAACCGGGCGGTCGTGTCATTAACAATAAATAAGGCCTTTTGACAAAACGAGGAACCTCCAATATACATCAAAGCACATAAATTACGGTACGTTTAAGCATAATTTAGAGATTAACACAATACATAATTAAATGATATATTGCAAAAAACTTTATTTAAAAAATTCCAACTTAAAACATTTTAGAAAATTGGAAAATAATGATAGATTGTATAAAATTATGGGAAATATAGGTGAAAAGCATTGAAAAATGTAATTAATCATTGAAATATTAAATTTAAAGTTAATTATTTTTAATACTCAGAAATTGATAAAAAAGATTGTTCAAAATCATGGAACAAGAAGAAAATTACTGCAATCACATAAAAAATATCCCAAAATTATTTTTAATTGAAAAATTGCAAAATAGCTTTAAAATGTATTTAATAAATCATACCGTTTTCAAAAAATATCAT